>CANUEX010009949.1:0-21040 GCA_948099535.1 Jatropha multifida
TTTGCCCAATGGGCTTTTGTTAGTTTTGAACAATTGCTATTATGTTCCTACTTTAAGTAGGAATCTTATTTCTGTTTCTTGTTTGGATGATGAAGGTTTTTCTTTTCTTATTAAGAATAAGAAGTGCTCCATTTATTATGATGATATACTTTATTGTATTGCTGATTCATATGGTGGACTTTACATCTTAAATCTAGACAAGTCCAGTGATATAGATATCTCTAACATGAATATTAAGAGATCTAAACCAAATGATATGAATCCTACCTATTTATGGCACTGTTGCCTTGCTCATATCAATGAGAAACGCATTTCAAAACTCCATTCAGATGGAATTTTGGATTCATTTGATTTTGAATCATTTGAAAATTGTGAGTCTTGTTTATTGGGTAAGATGACAAAGGATCCTTTCACGAGACATGGTCAAAGGGCCACAAAATTATTAGGCCTAATACATACAGATGTGTGTGGTCCATTAAGTGTAAGTGCTAGAGGAGGACATCAGTACTTCATTACATTCACTGATGATTTCAGTAGATATGGCTATATCTATCTAATGAAACATAAACATGAATCTTTTGAATGTTTAGAACATTTTAAAATGAAGTGCAGAATCAACTTGGCAAAACTATTAAGGCACTTCGATCTGATCGAGGTGGTGAATATTTGAGCCAAGATTTTAATGACCATCTTAGAAATTGTGGAATTATTTTGCAATTGAGTCTACTTGAAACACCATAATGGAATGCTCTGTCGGAAAGGAGGAATCAGACTTTATTAGATATGGTCCGATCTATGATGAGTCAAATAGATCTCCCTTCTTCCTTTTGGGGCTATGCTTTAGAAACTGCTGCATTCACTCTTAATAGAGTTCCATCTAAAGCGGTTGAAAAGACACCATATGAGATATGGACTGGGAGAAAGCCCAATTTGTCTTTTCTCAAAATTTGGGGTTGTGAGGCTTATGTCAAACAACTAGCCTCGAACAAGTTAGCTCCAAAATCTAACAAATGTATTTTCGTGGGTTATCCTAAGGAAACCGAAGGTTTTTACTTTTACAAACATTCTTAAAACAAAGTGTTTGTTGCTAGAAATGGTACTTTTCTAGAAAAAGGAATTCATTTCTAAGAGAATCAGTGGGAGTAAGGTAAAACTTAAGGAATTAAGGACAACGCAAGAAAACATGGAACCATTGATGGAATCTCATGAAGGTTCATAAACAGTTGTAGAACCCCAAGTTTCACAAACAGTCGTGGAACCTGTGGCACAAGCTCCACGCTGGTCTGATAGAGCACGACATCAACCTAAGAGATATGGATTTCTCATGACAGATGGTCGTGAAGTATTGCTCATGGATCAGGATGAGCCTACCACCTATCAAGAGGCCATGTCTAGTCCAGATTCTGAGAAATGGCTAGAAGCCATGAAATCTAAAATTCAATCCATGCATGATAATCAAGTTTGGACCTTGATTGATCCACCTGAGGGAATTAAGACCATTGGGTGCAAACGGGTTTTCAAAAGGAAAACTGGCATGGATGGCATTGTGCATACCTTTAAAGCTAGACTTCTAGCAAAGGGTTTCAAACAACCTCATGGTATAGACTATGATGAAACCTTTTCACCAGTTGCAATGCTCAAATCAATAAGAATTCTTATTGTCATTGTTGCATATTATGACTATGAAATATGGCAAATGGATGTCAAACAGCGTTTCTTAATGGAAACCTACTTGAGGATGTGTACATTACACAACCTGAAGGTTTCATTGACTCTAAGAATTCTAGAAAGGTTTGCAAGCTTCAAAGATCCATTTATGGGTTGAAGCAAGCTTCTTGGAGTTGGAATCTTTGTTTTGATAAGGCAGTTAAAGAATTTGGATTCATCAAAAATGAAGATGAGCCTTGTGTATACAAGAAAGTTAGTGGGAGTACAGTGATTTTCCTAGTCTTATATGTCGATGATATATTACTCATCGAAAATGACATCCCTATCATGCAACAGACCAAGACTTGATTAGGGAGTTGTTTTTCAATGAAAGAATTAGGTGAGGCAGCCTATATCCTTGGAATTAAGATCTATAGAGATAGATCAAAGAGGATAATTGGTCTGAGTAAAAGTACTTACATAGACAAAGTGCTGAATAGGTTTAGCATGCAAGAATCCAAGAGAGGATTTTTGCCAATGTCACATGGTATTCAACATAGTAAGACTCAGAGTCCTATGACATCTGATGAGCGAGACTGTATGACTAAGATTCCTTATGCTTCTGCTATAGGGTCTATCATGTATGCCATGCTTTATACACGACCAGATGTTTCGTATGCCTTTAACATGACCAGTAGATACCAATCAGACCCCGGTGAGAGTCATTGGACCGCTGTAAAGAATATCTTTAAGTACTTGAGAAGGACTGAGGATGCATTCTTGGTATATGGTGGTTTTGAAGATGAGCTGGTTGTAAATGGTTACACATATGCTAGCTTCCAAACTGACAAAGATGATTTTAAATCACAGTCAAGATATGTGTTCATGTTAAATGGAGGTCCTGTAAGTTGAAAAAGTTCCAAACAAAGCACTATCATAGATTCTACAAATGGAGGGCGAGTATATAGCAACATCAGATGCAGCTAAGGAAGCAATTTGGATAAGGAAATTCATTGCTAAGCTAGGAGTGATACCTAGTATCACTAACCCTATAGATCTTTATTGTGACAACAATGGTGCTATTACACAAGCTAAAGAGTCTAGATCGCATCAGCGATCTATACATATACTCAGGCGTTACCATCTCATTAGAGAAATCATTGAGAGAGGAGATGTCAAGATATGCAAAGTATCTACAAATAACAACATAGCCGATCCACTTACCAAGGCTCTCACACAAGCCAAGCATGATCAACATACGAGGTCTATGGGGATTAGACACATATGTGATTAGGGCGTAGTGCAAGTGGGAGATTGCTAGTGATTGCGCCCTAGGCCAATAGTTTGGACCTTATGTTATTTAAATTTAATTAAAAAGAGGTTACTTTTATTATTATATTGTTTTTTTTTTCATGTTGCTTTATAATAATATATATCCCTAGTCATAGGTGAAATATTGACTAGTATAAGTTTGAATGTGTATGGTGATGCCATTCAAACTTATAGGTACTTGTGGGGACACTGTACTGAATAGACCCGCTTTGAGATCATTACATGGGTCGATGTCATTAATGATCTTAATATGGTTATGCATTGAATCCTTAGACTTGAGGTCGTCACAGTGTCCTACATGAGGAGCATTGTGTCTTGACATGATCAAACGTCATCTTGCACCTGATCAAACGTCATCTTGCATTGTGTTCACCTTACCCCTTGATAAGGGATCGGCTCCCTAGTGCACACGTATGAGAGAATGAGCCATGTGGGAGGACGACTCATCAGGGTTTCGGTGACACCACAAACTAATTTTCACGTGATTTGATAATTAAATATGAAATAATTGTGGATATTGATATTGTGACATATGCATGACTGACAGTGTGATCAATTCAGTGATTAGAGATGCATTTTGTGTGATTATCTAGTCATGCATTATTTATTATTATTCACTGAGTTGTGTAACTCACCCCCCTTCTCTTACCTAACCTTTCAGGAGATAGGAGATTCCCTCAACAACGGTAAAGCTCTGTAATCTTCTCCACAGGGCTTCAAAGCATATTCTGAATTTACATAGTTGATGTATTGGTACTTCAAGAAGTTTTTTTGTTTCAAGAGATATTGAACTCCGCAGTCGTAGGATGTATATCTTAATCGTGCGATATTATAAGTGAGCTATTTTATGGAATCATAGTTATCCTAATTATTTATTTGGATGTGTGTGGCCAGTAACCATAATATGATTAAGATTTATTGAGTTCAATCGTATGTGATTAATTAAGATATTTATTATTGGACTGAGGTTTTGTAAATACTAGACTCATACAGGTAACATTAATATGGGCTCAATATTATTAGAAAATATTATTAGAGAATAAGTAGACTCATGTATAAATTTACAATTCAAGCTTAAATCTTGAAAACCTTAAACTTACCTAAGTTACAGTGCCGGTTCGGTTCACGGTTTAGATCGTGATAATAAGTCATTAATAACAATTTTAACTAATTAAAATTCTTTAAATATAAACCATTAGAAATTACGCCGGTATAACTAAATAGTCATTTTCAATCGAAATTTACCTTAGACTTAATAATTCATATATTAACACTTATTTTAATTTTATTCCACCAATACTCAAATTAACATACAAAATACTCTAATTAGCTAAAATACTTTAATAATGATCATTTAACTTGTGTGATTAAAATCATTAATCTTTGTAATAATTTATTTGTTACCATCCAAAATTAATCCTTAAAAATAAGGTCTTCTAACTATTTAACACTTATAAAATATTAAAATCCATAATTAATTTAATTTTCATAACCACAAATTTCAACAACAATTAATTAAAATCCTATAATTAATTTAATTTACTAACTTTCATAACTAATTAATTCAATTACCTTATAACTTATTACTCAATATTCAAAAATTAATAAATCATAAAACTTAACCACTAAATAATAAAATCAACCATTAAAATACTAAAATCAACCAATAATCAATATCATATAATCCAATTAACCTCCATAATAATACTACTCTTAACGAAAAATTAGCCTATAATCAATCAACCACCAAAATATTAATAATATACCACCAAATATGAAATCAACCAAATAATTAATCAAAATCCTATAATTATTCAATTATCAAAATACTTAAATTAACTAATTATTCAATCAAAAATACTAAAATTTTAACTAAAAATACTAAAAATTGATCAGTAAATTCTGGGAATAAATAAAATCAATACCCCATTTCCAATCACAGCCAAAATTTCACAGATTGAAAATGGATCATGAGGCGATGGTGGCAGCGAGGAGGAGCGGTTGAGCTCGTGTAAGAGGAGGAGACGGTGGTGCTGTAGTTGCTCAAGGGAGGAGCTGCTGGTGGCCGGCACAATGCGAGGTGAGCGGAGGAGCTGGGGTTGCTGTCGTCGAGGTCGCGCGAGGGAAAACGCCACAGCCAGCTGAAGTCGAGCACGCGAGCAGGCGCCGCTGTTCGCCGGAATCGTGCTGCGCGGAGGAGTTAAGGTGGTGATTGGAGGTGGCGCGGCGGTGGGGCTGTGATGGGTGCTGGTTTTGCGCAAAGAGAGACAGTGTGTGGAAGAGAGACAGAGATGAATAAGATGGAGAGGAAAGAGAGAGTGGCGTGAAAGGAAGAAGAAGAAAATAAAAAGAAAAAAAAAAGAAAAGAAAGAAAAGAATGGAAAAGAATAAAAAAAAACAAAGCAAATAATTGAAACAAACTGCCCAATCTAATATGTGGAGATAAAAGAATAGTAGTGCTAAGTAATTATAAAAATATTTGGTTATGTTTAATTTCAATTAATTCGATCTAATTTGATAATTCAGTCCGAATTTAAAAATTTTTCAATTAATTTTAGAATAAATCAAATTGATTTTTAGTCTCAATAAATATTACATAGCATTGTATCACTGGTTAATAATTTACAATTAAATTTACATAAAAATATTTCGAAATAAAAATTTACAAGTATTACATAAAAGCTTTTCAAAAATCAAGTGGATCCAAAAAAGTTAACTGTATATAACAGATCCATCACAAAAATATGTCATTACACTTCTTTGAACAAAGAAATAAACTTTTTTAAGACCCCTCCTTTTTCCATATGTGGTGTTTTTCTTTTAATTTTACATCAGTTAATTGCATATAATTTGTTCCTAACATCAAATACGTATGAAAAATTAATAAATTTGATTTTAATGAATTTTCAACTCACGAATTAATATGAAAAATTCAATTAAAAAATAATGCAATTTTTATAATTACGATATGATAATAAATTATAAAGCATAAAATGGAGTATATTGCTTACCAATTATGCCTCTATATTATCATTAGCAAACAACCATTTTACGTCACTATTAAACAAGACGATTTAAGCAAAGAAACAACCTATCCAATTTTAGGTGAGGGTACTTGTCATTAAATGGAAGAAAAATTGTGAGGAAGATAGAGTTTGAAAGCGCAATAACTGTTTAGGATGCTAGAAGATGAATGGTTTATTTGAAAGAGAGGGATTTTTCGGGTTATGTCAAATTGGAGAAAAAAAGGCGAGTTTTTGGATTCCTTGATTAAGCTAACCCAAGGTAGATAAGTGGGTCTCACGCTAAATATCACTTCAATCTTTTTTATAGTTTAACTAGATGGTCTCCCGCACTTAGAACTGCTGATTAATATTTATACATGAGAAGCAAAATAAAATTTTAGCAAGAAAATTAACTAAGAACTAAAATTCATATACAAACAATTTTAAAAACAAAAGGACAAAACAATACTCACCATTTTTATTTGTTAGTTTCAAGTCATATCAGCCAAAGTTGTGAACAAAAGAATATGAAGTTTAATGAACAAGATAGCATAAATTTAATAAAGAACTTAGTACATATTAAATCTCTATACAATAAAAATATTACATATTTGTATTTATTCTCTAAAATAAAATTACATCACTTTTGTATTTGCTTTTTCTACATAGAATAAAATAAAAATAACATTTGAAAAATAACAATATTACCACATGTCATATACCTTGGTACAAATTAAAATTAGATTCAAAGAGGAAATGATATCGTTCTTTTCTAAATTCACATATATGAAGAAAATGTAGTTGATAGAAAACGGTAGACAAATAAATTTTTATCAAAATAAAAGTACGATTTATAAAATCAGATACATAAATGCTAGACCCATTTTTGAGAATTTTAAATTGGACATAATATATTGGATTGGGCTTGAATTTTATTTAATTAGGGCCCAATTAATATTATTTTATGTAATTAATTAATTAATTTTAATTAATAAGTTAATTAATTAATTAAAAGAGAGACAAAATAGAAACATGGGCGGCAGTTAAAACAAAAAAAGAGTACTCTTTAAGATCATTCCTCAAACAGTTGCTCACGAATAGGATGGTGGGACACCAAAGGAGCAAGTGGAAACGTGTGTCAGTGGATCATTTTTGGTAACCACCTGTGGAGCCTATAAATAGATCAAGGGAACAAAACAAAGTACCGAAAAATCCGGCCAAATTCTCTGACGAATTCAGCAGTCAAATCAAACTCACCAACGAGTCGTGTAATTTTATTTTTCAAAGTTTTTTCTTTATTTTTCCTAAGCACGGTTTATTTACATTCTTGTAATTACAAGCTTTCATTTCAATACAAACAATCAATTTACATTTTAAGCAAACAAACTCTCTTTTATAATTTATTCTACCAATTTTATTTTAATCGCACAACTGGTGAAGCATATACTGTGAAACTAAATCCACAACCTAGAAGTTAGATCGAGTGCACTTTGTTTTTTTAATTAGAGTACTTTAGAAATCAAGTTGTCAGCCAGCAGATCGTTGCTCTTTTCTAAAAAGAACCAGTAATCTGTAGTGGCACGCCTGGTGGGATCACTTTTGTGTATTCCATCTTTTACTTAAGTTTTGAGAAAACACCATGATTCAAAAAACTCATTCTATTATTGAAAAAGAAACTATTGTCAGGACTCTGGATTTGGATAGAGGACCAATGGGAATAGGCCTTAAAAGCCCTAAAAGAGGAGCATCTCCTCATGAAGGAGGAGAAATCAACTATCTTGCTCAAAATCCCTCAGAAATTGCAGCTACCTCTGACGATCTCAATAAATGCTCAGATAAATTCTTTTGATGTGAAAGTGCTGCTCAAAGAACACAGGCAAACGATGGCCCAATTATTGCGAACCATGAATCTCTTCATGGAGAGGGTCAGTGGAAATAAGATTAATGCTCTGAACTCACCCATCAATCAATCTCCTACTAGCAAGTCTTTTGCTAAAGAAGGGAATGAATCTTCATCCAAGTGTGTCGAAGAACTCGAGGGGCAACTGCCTCGAAGTCTCTCATGGGGCACTGACAATGGTCTTGCTCATACTGAAAAGAGGTATCAACCACCACATTGGAGAGAGGAGCTGATGCATCACCCATCAAAAGCACCACTCCAGACAGGCCATCCTACTGGTGGGCCTACAATGACTCTAACATTATTTTTGGGACCACTCATCCTATGACTAACCTAGGTGTTTATGAGGCTGAGGCTTCTCATGTTTCTCAATCGTTGATAGGCACAGGAGGAAGCCAAGGAACTAGAGGAGTTGCCTTCAACGCAAATCCCTAGAATACATACACTGGTGTCACTATAATTCCTCAAATGATAGGTAATCCTGTTCCTTAGATTCCCCAAGTCACCATGGATATTCTCAGGGATGCTGTGTAGGAGCTATAGGGGTCTGCCTCAAATAGATTGACTGCCCAGAGTTTGTGAAGTCGTATTAAAAAAAATTGACAAAGAGAACCCTTATCCCAGGGGATACAAAATTTCAGACTTCACATTGTTCTTTAGAGAAGATGGACAATCTATCATGGAGCATATAGCCAGATTGACCATGCAATGTGGGGAACTTGCCAATCTAGAGAATTTTGCTAACTATAAGTTGTAATTGTTTACTATCCTTAATAGATACAACTTTCACCTAGTATTCAACACTTTCGAGGAACTCAGTCAATTTATGGTATGAGATGGAGTGTCTCTTCCATAACCAGTTCTTTAGAGCTAAGTTAGAGGTTTGTGTGTCCGAGTTATCTAGGCTGACACAAAGAAGTGAAGAGATGTTGACTCATTTATGGCAAGGTTTAAGAAACTGAGGAACAGGTGTAAGGTATTCTTACCTGAACATGAGTTTGTCAAGATAGCTCAGAGACGCTTGGACTTCAAGCTGAGGAAGAAATTTCAAGAGATGGAGTTCAGAGATTACTATGAACTAGCAACTAAGGTGGCAGAATATGAAAAGCCGTTGAAAAAAGAATCATAGAGAAAGAAAAGCTCAATAAGAACTTATTATTATGAGCTTTATCAGGAAATGGTTGTGGCTAACTTGGTGAACTCAGGTTCTTGTGTCTGTCCAAATTTAGGAGCCGTAATAAAGACAACATCTCAAAAGAAGAATTCGGGTTCAAAGACTGAGGATGACGTGGCTTCCATGTAGGGTTTCATGGCTTTCTCGAGAGTTACTCGAGTAAACCAAATTAAACGTGCTTGGTTTATTTTATTCAATAAATTTATTTTACCCAATCCCATTTCAATCATCAAAAAGGGTTTCCTTACTTTGGTAAGATTTTAAAAATTGTTTGGAGTCGCCATCCTATTTTACTAATTTAAGAAAAAATATCTTAGATTAATTAATTCTTAATAACTAATTAATCTGATTTTAACCAAAGTGAGTTCGGGAGTTAGGTATGGAGATGGGAAGGTGCTAGGCACACATTCTGCTCAGTATAAACCGGCCTTCTAGTTGTTTAAATATTTATTACTTATTAATTGTGGTATTAATCTAAATTGAGATGCAAAATATTTTTATACAATTTTTGAAAACATGTCAAACATATATATTATTACAAATAATAAAAGTAAATCATCCACAAGAAAGGGGAGGAGAAAAGAATTACAATCCTCCTAAAATACATTTTACTCATTAATTTCCATTACATATTTTCAATTTCATTAATAAATACAAATCAATAGAATTAAAATTATTAAAAACTTATTTAAATGAGAATTGATTTGAATTCTCCACAAATTACATAAATAACATTACAAGCTCTAATTATTAATAAATTACAAACTATATTCATCAAACTCAGAAAATTAGACTAGCAAAACAATAATTATATCACATTCAAACAACATGATGGATACAAGAATTAACTAAAAATCATCAAAATGCAAATATTAGTTCAACAATAAAATAAATTACTCAAAATTAAATAATATATAATAAAATGACAGAATGTAAATTGATGTCAGAAATATTAGAGATGTTAGTGAATGAGAAGAACAATATATAATATATGTTATAGTACAATAATTAAATGTGCATAAATAAATAATTGCAAAAATAAAAAATATAACAATTTTAATATTATTTCAAGCTCATGATCATAATGTTCACTTTGTTAGATGAAGAAAATTCACAAATCATTGCAAAAAATAAGATTAAAAATATTAATGTACTCATCTAGATCAAACATGGATTTTCGACCCTTAGGCCTAACCCACTTCAACCTCAGAATCTGGGTACGATTTGGTGTTTTTTAAGTTATTTGAATTCTTAGTTAATATTCTCACACCACTGAAAGTGACTTTCGTCCCATACCATGTTAATTGGAGTTCATAAACATCAGAAAACCTAAAAATGTTAGAAAACTAGAAATTCGCATATTTCTAGGCTCAAATAGCATGAGTCAGAGGCAACTGGTGTGAGCCACTTACTTCTGGCGCATGCCATATTCAAGTGCCTTGAGCCAAATGTGTCTGGCTTGTGCTAGATCGCCTTAGAAAGATTAGATTTTTGCAAAACTGGTTTTTGCGGGTTCCTTTCGCAAATGACCCAATTTTTGATAATTTAACAACAAAATGAAATGGAAATACACAAGAGATGAATTTTAGATTCTTAGAATATCTGGTTTCAAAGAAAAATCATTGATTTGCTAGAAGTTGGTGAAGAACACCTCAAGAACACTTGATCCTTGAAGATGATCCAAGTTTGTGTATTGATTTGCTACTGGAAGTGCTTGTAATCCTAGAACACACTGACTATCAATTGATCACACCTCTAAACTCACAAACTAGTAAAAATCCTAAGATTTTTGTGAAGAAATTGTGTTTAGATTGAGTTTTTGATTTGAATTTTGTGTTTAATTTTGTTGTGTTTATATTTTTGTTGTTGATTTTCTCTCAACTTTGCAATTGCAAAACCAAGAAAATGCCAACCCCTTAACCCTAGAGTTATATTCACTGCCCATGTGGCATGTGGGCCCCATACGTGGGCCCCACAAACGACTCGATTTTTAATTTTTCATGAAATCGATTCATATGGTACATGTATCGACGTAAGTCATGAAAATTTATCCCATGTGCACCCAGGACTCATTTTCGGACCCTATTTTGGCACGAACCCTAAAAATGTGAAAATGATCCAATGGATCCGATTTCTTACCCCATGATTACTAGTTCAAGAATCAAATCAATCGAATATTCCGAACTTGTTCTACCATGAGAAATGTCATCACCACTGATGCAACCCCTAAGGATCATTAATGGGACCCACTAGGGCTGCTGTGGGCTCTACTAGCAAATCAATATGATTTTCATGAAATTAGTTCGGGTGATGCACAGAGTGCCGTAGGACACCGAGGCATGTATCGGGCGAACCCGAGATGCACTTCTAAAAGGTGCTACAGATTGCTCCTCCTAGACTTGGATCATCACTTTGGGATCACGTCCATTGGGTGCTTCAACCTCTTCTTTAGCAATACAGGTTATCATCACTAAGTCTATTTTTGGGGCAAAAATTGAGCGTCTATAGAGACCCAATTTACTTTTGATGTGTCTAAGATCAAGGAGATCTTTGATTTCTTGCTAAAGGAAAAGTTTATGTCTCTCCTACTTGGTCATAAGCTGCTAATGAAAGAGCAGACTAAAGGAAACAATACTATAAGTATCATGATTTCTAGAACCACAATACTAATAACTGCTGGAGTTTCAGGAATGCTTTATAAGACTGTATTAACAGAGGAGTTTTGAGGTTCCTTAATAAAGAGTAGATGTTGATTAATGAGGATCCTTTTCCACTTATGGCATCTATCAATGCTATGAAAGTGGATCTGAGAAGTACCATTGACCAGTTGAAGAAATTGTAGGTTCATTAACAGATCTCAAAGACACATAACAAGCCACAACAACATTGGCAGCAAAAGTTTTCAAGGGGAGCTGGTCTATTTGTTGACCACTTCCCTACAAAGACAAAAGTGATTAGATCTGAACCAAAGTTCCAAAGGAAGTTGTCAAGATTTGTTGTTCCCCTAACCAAGTAAGAAGTGGATGGTGGTGCGACATCTGATGTTCCCTTAACCTCTGACTCTAATTCAAAAGAGGTTGTAGAGGAAGAGAATCTTAGAGAAGTTATAGAAGGCAGCTTTAGCCAATTCCATCTGTGGAAATGAAAAAAATAAGTTTAGCCATAAAGCCAAAGATGATAACATAGAATTGCAAGGGAGTTCTACAGAGAAAGAGGTTTCAAAAGGTAACTTTTCATTTAAAGGTGTGCCTTTACCTTTTGGTTGTGCATTTTTAGGAATAGTCTTACCTCTAAACTTCTAGAAGTTCCCAAGGGAGACATGTGTACCTCAGGAGAAATTGGCTTCTAATGAACCAGAGCTATGTAGTGGAGTGATTATTTAGTGTTCTAAGCCTAGAGACCCAAAATGAGTAGTGCTTGAGAAGCCTACAAAAAGCATGACTCAACATATCAACCATTATATATAACTACAAATATTAATGGAAAATCCATTTTAAGGGTTCTTGCAGACAATGGATCGGTGTTGAACATAATGCCATTCAAAACATTTTTAGCTATTAGAAGGATAGAGGAAGATCTTATGGCTATCAACATTTTAGTTTCGGCTTTTACTTGTGATATGTCAAAAACCATGGACGTACTTCCAGTAGAGGTTATGGTTGGTAGTAAAACATCTATGTCAGCCTTCATTATTAAATCCACTATTGGTTGTAATGTGTTTCTAGAAAGGGACTAGATTCATGCTAACTGGTGTGTGTCGTCCTCTTTGTATCAGTTCCTGATATTTCGGAAAGGTAATGATGTGGAAGTTGAATAGGCAGATCCTAAACCTTTTCAAGCTAACTTGAGTGCACTAGAAGCACAATTGTATGATGTAGATTTTAGCCCCATCCATTATATTAGAAAAGGGTGGACTTGAAGGGAAGCAATGGAAGTTGAAGTCGTCAAAGTTAAAGAAGATTTTTCATTCGAGGAAGATAGTGACCTAAATCAACCTGAGTATATAGTTACTGAAGTTTCAAAGGATAGTAGCTCATCAGTTGTTCTTGAAGTTAGTTCAACACCATCATTAGCCATCGTGCCTTATAAGAGGCCGAGCTAGGAGTCAAAGGTGATAAAGCTCTATGATTAATAAAACATATTCTAATAAAGAGATGGCGGTTGCTATAGGTGTCATCTCTAGACCTTATTTATAGCAACTATTTGACAGGTTAACTATGGAGGAGTCACAAGAAGCTGATGGGGCAGAGGTGATATTTGAGGAAGAGCTGATAAACGATTTCAAGGAAAAAGTCCAGTTGCATAAGCTTAGCTCTGCACCATTAAATCTAGATGATATTCTTATAGGAGTCCAATATCCCTTAGAGGAAATTAACCTTGGTACACTTGAGGATCCAAGATTAACACATGTTAGTAGCTTGTTGAAAATCGAGATTAAGTAAAAGATCATAGCTCTACTTCACGAGTATAAAGATTGCTTTGCTTGGGATTACCATGAGATGCTCAACTTAAAGAGAAATTTGGTGGAGCATAGGTTACCTATCAAACCTAACTTTAAACTGCATCATCAACCACCAAGGAGAATGTTAGAGAAAGTAATCTTGAAGGTTAAGGAAGAGATAGAGAAGCTCCTCAAGATAGGATTCATCCATCCTACTAGCTACAGTTAGTGGTTATCAAACATTATACCTATGATGAAGAAGAATGGGAAGTTACAAGTCTGTGTTGACTTTAAAGATCTAAACTTAGCAACGCCTAAGGATGTTTATGTGATGCCTATTGCAAATATGTTGATAGAAACAGCTTCTAAAAATGGGCTTTCGTCTTTTCTTGTTGGCTTTTCAAGTTACAATCAGATCCTGATCACTTCGAATGATGTTCTAAAGACTACCTTAAGATGCCTAGGTTCTATTGGCACTTTTGAATGGCTGGTCATGCCCTTTGGTTTGAGGAACGCAGGTGCCACATACCAAAGAGCCATGAATGCTATATTCCATGACACATTAAGACACTTCATGGAGGTGTACATTGATGACATCGTGATCAAGTCAAAAAGAGAAGGAGATCACCTAGATCATCTAAGGAGAGGATTCCAGAAGATGCGAGAACATCAATTGAAAATTAACCCATTGAAATGTGCCTTTGGAGTCTAAGTGGGGAATTGTTTAGGTTTTCTAGTCCATTAGAGGGGAAATATGGTTGATCAGAATAAAGGAAAAATGATCCAAGAAGTAAGACCACCTCAAAATAATAAAGTTGTAAAGGTTCTTAGGGCAGGTCAATCACCTTAGAAGATTCATCTCTAACTTGGTAGGTAAAATCAGAGAATTTACTAATTTGCTCAAACTTTGGCAGGAAAAAGAATTCATATGGGAGGAGAGGCACTAGCTGGCTTTTGAAAAGTTGAAAGAGTATCTTACAAAGTCGCCGATATTGGCTCCCCCTACCAAAGGTATTCCTCTCAAACTTTATATTTTGCTGCTTCTAATTCTATTAGATGTTTGCTAGCACAAAATAATCAGAATGGTCAAGAGTAGGCAGTTTATTATTTAAGTAGAAGATTGATTCCAACTAAAATTAACTACTCACCTATTAAAAATTTATGCTTGCCTTTGTACTTCAATTGTACTAAGCTGAGGCATTACCTTATAAACTTCCAAGTAAATGTAATATTATGACAGATCTGATAAAGTACATCTCTCTAGACCTATTATCACAAGTAGGATTAGAAAGTGGTCCCTTACCCTATCAAAATTCAACCTTATTCGATGAAAGGATAGACTATAACTAATTTCCTTGCCGATCATCCATGTGTTAGGCTCCATAGGTCCTTACGTTTGATGGGTCTAGTACTGAAAGTTCTGTAGGGGTTGGAATCATAATTACATCTCCAACCGGTGTGAAGACTGATATGTCCTTTAATTTGGATTTTCAATTCACCAACAACTAAGCGAAATATAAAGCTTTAATTATTTGCTTGGAGATTCTTAGGGAGTTTGTAGTTGAGGAAATAAAGGTCATTGGCAATTCTCAGTTGGTTATCAAACAATTACTGGGGAATGCAAGTGTGGCAGTCCATCTTTAATAACTTGCTTTGCAATTGCTATTCAATTGTTAGATGATTTTACGAGAGTAGCGTTCACACATATCCCAAGGAAAGAAAATTAGAAAGTAGATGAATTAGCCCAAGTTGCTTCTGGTTTAATGATGTTAGAAGAACTAATAGAAAAAGTAGTGTGCATCAGAAAGAGAAGATATCCTTCAATTAAGGAAAGAGGTATACCACTTGAATCATTTAATACTGACCTTAAGTCTAATGTTACAAATGATTGGAGAGGACCTCTGAGAAAATATTTAAAGTGCCTATCCAGGAAGACCCCTTATCATATTAAAGTTCAATCTTTACACTACGTATTGATAGAGGATGTCCTGTACTAGAAAAGAATTGATGGGTTATTGTTGAGGTGCATTGGATTCTCAAAGGCAATGGTGGTTATGAAGCAAGTTCACGAAGGCATGTGTGGGGCTCATCAGGCAGGCCTCAAAATGAGATGACTCCTCAAGAGACACGGCTATTTTTTGCCAACCATCTTAAAGAACTGCTTCACCTATGCCAAAGGGTGCCATCAACATTAGAAATATGGATCTATTCAAAGGATCCCAGCAGAAGAATTACAACCTATCCTGAAGCTGTGGCCCTTTTGGGGTTAGAACATCATTGGTAAAATTCATCCAGCATCCTCCAAAGGTCATTCCTTTATCTTGGTAACTACAGATTATTTCACCAAGTGGGTGGAGACAGTGCCCTTGAAAAAGGTTAAGCAACAAGATGTCATAGAATTTATCAAAGAGCATATCATCTACAGGTTCAACATTCCCTAGAGTATTACAACATATCAAGGGAACATGTTCACGGGGCAATTGGTAAAGGATTTTACAGTGGATTATAGTATTAAACTTCTTACCTCTAGTCCTTATTATGCTCAGGCGAATAGTCAAGCAGAAGCTTTAAACAAAGTACTCATCAATATTCTACAAAAGATGACTGAGGATAACCCTAGGGAGTGGCATCATTTATTGTCAAAGATTTTATTGGCATATCATACTTTAAAGAGGAATGCTAATCAAATAAGTCATTTTACATTAAACTTCGGCCATGATGCAATTCTGCTAATGGAAGTTGTGGTTCCTTCACTTAGAGTAGTAAAACAAAATGGGTTAACTCCTGATGATTATAAACAGACTATGCAATGGAGCTAGAGGAACTTGATGAAACTCATCTTCAAGCATTTAGCAGAATGGTTATACACAAAAAGGGGATTGTCAGGACCTACAATAAAAGAATTCGAAAGAAATCATTCCAAGAAGGAGATTTAGTGTGAAAGGTAATTTTACCTTTAGATTCTAAATGTAGAGAATATGGCAAATGGTCTCCTAACTGGAGAACCTTTCAAGCTTATAAAGTCCTCAAAGGAAATTCATACTGGTTATCGAGTCTGTTAGGAGAGCCACATAAAAGAAACATCAATCGCCATTACCTTAAGAAGTACTATCCCACCATGTGGGAGATGGAAGAGCAACAACGCCGAATGCAATGAGTCGATCGCACGGCTCTAAGTAGAAGGTCACCTGCAGTAAAGAGCTCAATAACTATAGATAGATGATATGCCGATACCACAACTAAGTATGTAAAAAAGAAATGTAGGCAATATTCTCCCATAAAATAAAGCATGTAAATAGCTGATCCCATGATAATTCATGAATAAAATGAACAGACCTACTGGCCATTTGCTATATAAATGTGTAAAGGTCGATTCACTACTTTTAGATATATACCAAACAAATATCTAGGAAAGATCCCCAAGTACATCAAAACAAATCTAAACAAAGAGAAGTCAAGTAAAGAAGAATCGATCAAGGTCAACATCCTAGAACTGGCACCAAGTCCGCTGGTACTGTGAAATAATAGAGGAGTAGGTCTCATGGTTCTCTACCCAAGCTTGTACCTGAGGCGTTTTATCCTTAATCATATTGTTGGCTTAACGGTCAATTTTATCTTAAGAATTTGATGACTATGCAAAATAAATAAATTTAATATTATTATATGTGCTAAATTATTTTATGCAGATTTTTAATATGGAAAATACTAAAGAAGGTAAGTTCCTACAATCTAAGATTCTTTGAAGACCATGAAGATTATTAAAGATCTTTTAAGGGTTAATATCTTAGAATTTATTATAGGATCGAGAGAATATTATTTTATAAGCACAAAATCTATTTTTATCTCTCTTAAAAATCTTTTTAAGATATTTTCGAAAGTTACCTTAAAAAGAGAAGTCAAATCTTTGATCTTTAATTAAAAGGATTTTGACTTAAAACATTTTTTGTAACAAATAAACAAGTATTTGTAAAAGATTCATTGACTTTTTATTTTTGGAAAGTCAAAATACTCATTAAAGCTATATTATCAAACGGGATCATCATCCCTCTTATAAAATCATTCTTCTTCTTTTGAAAACGTAGTGGTTTTTGTATAAGAGTAAGAGTCCATTGCTCCAAGACATATTTTTCAAAGCTCTCTCTCTCTCTAACCCCTCCCCCCCCCCCTCCCCAATTCTTTTCATCTATTTGCTTCAAGAGATATTTTGTTAAGAGAAAAGAAATTTTGATAACAACATTTTTTGAAAAATAGTTCTGAACATTAATTCTATTCTCAAAATCTATTTTCTATTCTTCCTATGCTTATAGTTACGTTTCTCTCTGTCCATATAGATTTCTATAATCTTTTGTGGATTATAAGCTTTTAAGCAAAAAATATTTGTGTAATAACTTAGGTGAAAAGCTATGGTGTAATAAGTTATTAAGCGACCTTCTCCTTATATGAGATTTAATGTCTTGATGTAAGTTTTTGTTCTCTGCAAAAACAGAAAGAATAGAGGTTGACTAGAACATTTAGAAATCTAGTGGGACAAACGTTAGATACATGTGTTGATCTATTTTCTTGTAAAGTTTGTTCACCTCTTACCCTTGAAAAGAGATAACATAGTGGAAGATCTTAAAATGAATCTTGGGGAGTGGATGTAGGTGAGTTAATGTCGAACCACTGTAAATCTCTATATTTTTTATCTTTTATTTTCTAAATTTCTACTTGATTACTTTCTATCTATACAACTGTTAATTTTTTTAGAAATGCTAAGTTGTTAATAAGTTCATATTTCTAAACATAAATGAGCTTTATCTTTGTGGAATATTAGAACTCTGGATTTCTGCATGGTGATTATACCATGTTCCAATTAGTCCTATATTAAAGTATAATCCACAATATGAGTTAAAATAAGTTTTCAAATCTTACATAAGCTTTGTCAAGTAAGTTCTAAATATAATAACTATTCTTCATAGAGTCTTTCTAATTAAGTATAAGTTTTGTGAAGCAGTTCCAAATACAATAGTTGTTTTTCCCAAAGTCATTCTAAACTTGTAATAACTTTATGAGAAAGTTCTAAACTTGATAACTGACTCTCACGAATGCTTTCTATTTTCGCTATAAACTTTGATCTTATGCTTTAAATTTTTAAAATTTTTAAAAAACAATGGGTTGTGCCATGTATAAAACGGGACCCATAATCTAATGTCGGAGCCTCAGTTCTTGACTTTCCTAAGCTTAACCGCTTAAGAGATAAGATCTCATGGCACCTCACTTCCATTTACATTTTTAGAAGGTCAATCTGTTTCTAAACTACCTTTGCTCAATAGTTCTAATTATTCTTACTGAAAAATTAGAATGGAAAACTTTATAAAATCAATTGATATAAATTGCTAGAGGAACATCATTACAGGTCCTCGTATTCTAAAGAAAACTATTGAAACCCAAAGTATTCCAAAAATAGAAGAAGAATATACTAATATTGATTGGAATGACATTTCTATAAATGCAAAAGCAATTAATATTCTTCACTGTGCATTAGATCCAGCAGAGTACAACTAAATTTCTGGATTTAAGTTTGCAAAAGAAGTCTAGGAAAAACTTAGAGTTCCCTCTATATCATGGAGATCCAGAAACTGGTTTTCCACTCCTACCAGTCTCATAGCACTAACAAACATACTCCTCAAATCGAATTTGGTACACAATTTGCAAAATTCAAATTTTTACACCATAGAGGAACTAGTTCCTTACCTTGAACTAAAGTGGGAAAAATATTCTCACTTGTGCTAAATTTTGAAAAAATAGCTGCCAGCGGAATAAGTGTAGAAAGAATTGATGCCTCTAACTCGAGTCCAAGAATTGGTGCCTCAAATCGAATTAAGAGGAAGAAGACGAAAGCATGGTACCTTTTGCCATGTTTTGTTTTGTCAAAAAAGGTAATCTAGTATGTATATAATCCTTAAGCAGAAAAAAAAAATCTTCAAGAAGCTTACATGACACTCTATCCTTTCAACATTCCCTTTTTTTTTTTTTACAAATATTTTAATTAATTTTAACATTTATTTTCCTATATCTAATCTCTAATCTAACATATATCTAAAATTTTAAATCATTAATAACATAAAACAGTTGAATTTAAAAATTGAAACTTCTAAAATTTTGAATTTATTTTGAATTTTAAAAAAAATTTAATTTTAAAACATTTGAATTTTTAAATTTAGAATTTTTAAAACTCTTAAATTTCAAAAATTTTGAATTTAAAAATTAAAACTTCTAAAATTTTGAATTTATTTTGAATTTTAAAAAAAATTTTAATTTTAAAACATTTGAATTTTTAAATTTAGAATTTTTAAAACTTCTAAATTTCTTTCGAATTTTGAAATTAAAATTTTTAAAAAAATTATATATATATATATATATGTAATACCCCGAAATTTTTATTTCGAAACATTCCCAATTAAATTTAAATTGTAAATTTTTAGCCAATAATATTACGCCACGTAATATTATCGGGACCGAAAATCATTTTGGTTCGCCCGAAAATTTATTGAATAACCGTTAATCGAATAAAATTGGACCAATATTTTTTTAATTGGACCGAATTAATTTAAATTAGACCCAAATTGGATATTTTTGAAAAAAACACTGTGCGTCACTATTTTTTTCTCCCCGACAACTTACCTTGGACGGTTTGTTTTTATTTAATAATTATAAGACTTTATAATATTTTATTATTATTTTATTTATTATTATTTTATTTTATTTTATTTTTTATTTATTTTTTTTCTTCTTTAAATCTGCATCTTCTTCTTCCTTGGTCAACAACCTCTCACAGCCTCCAGCCAGCCACCTCCTCCTCCTTGTGCCTCCACCACAGCCACTGCCACCTTCTTCCTCCTTCTTCTTCTTCTTCTTCTTCTTCTTCTTCTTCTTCCTTTTCTTCTCTTTCTTTCTTCTTTCTTTCTTCTTTCTTCTTCCTCTCCCTGCGCTACCTCCCTCTCCCTGTTGCACTCTCCCTGTCTCTGCAGTTGCAGTGTCGCACCACAGCTCCTCCTCCTCCAGCAACAGCTCCTCCTCGCGCAGTTGCGACCCAGCTCTGCTCTGCCTCCCTCTGACGCGCGACCCAGCCCCTGTTCTGCTCCTCTGCGTCGCGCGACCTAGCCAGCCACCATCACAGTTCCTCCGCCTCTCTCTGGTGCGCCACGAGCTCCGCCAGCTTCTCCTCCTTCCCTGTCCCGCACCGCCCGACGAACAGCAGTGACACGAAGCCGCTCTAGCAGCCCTCCTCCTCCTCCCCTATTCTGCGCCACCACTGCAGCAGTAACTCTGTCACTGCAGTTCCAGCAGCCCTCTTCGCGTCGCGCCGCCTTGAGCCACCACCAACTCCTCCTTCAACCTTTGATTCAAGGATTTTTGAGAATTTGACATTTATTGGGTATAAATTTATTATTTTTAGAATTTATTTGATTAAATTTGTGATTAATTAGTTGGTTAATTTTTTAATAATTGGTTGAATGATTTTATTATTTGAGTAGTTAATTATGTTAATTAGTTGATTA
>CANUEX010009951.1:0-14426 GCA_948099535.1 Jatropha multifida
GTTATTCAATAAATTTTCGGGCGAACCAAAATGATTTTCGATCCCCATAATATTACGTGGCGTAATATTATTGGCTAATAATTTACAATTTAAATTTAAATGGGAATGTTTCGAAATAAAAATTTCAGGGTATTATAATATATGGGTAGTCCCATACACTAAATCAATTAAAGAAAGTAGATTTTTTAAAAATATTTGACTATGCTATCTTTTTTTCTCAATTAAGATCCTCTCGTTTGAATTAAAATATTATTTGTAACTAACCTAATACTATTAGTAACTGATCTAGTGTTTATGTGGACTAAAATAAGTCTAGGTAAATATTTTGCTATATATTAATTATATTCATACTTGTAGTCACTTTAAAAAAAATACTTTTCGTCATTAGTTTAGTCCCTAGCCAACGATCATGAATTCAAGCTAAACAAGAAATTTTCAGACAACATCCACTACCATTATATATTTATAAAAGGGTACCGGTACATTGCCCGACTCACCACAACGTACGAGCAATATTTAAGAGTTAAGCGGAGTCCAGATGCCAAATGTACGATGCCAATACACAATGCTATACTTGGACATAGATAGGAATTGTTCAAAATAGCAAGTGTAGGATTAGAAAAGGGGGCGAGAGGGGCAGGTAATTGATGGATAAGGGATTGGAAATTCCAACAAGAAAAGTCATCGTTGGGGCCAAATAAGATTAGAGATAAAGACCGTCAAAATTCATGAACATGAGAGAGGGGAGAGGGAGAAACGGAAAGTCACAGTTTATGTAAAAATATTGTTGGAGAAGGAAGCCTTTTGAGCGATCAAGTTTAGACGGGCATAAACGAAATCCCCATGCCAAGAGAACAGAAAATGACAAGATCAAAGTTGCTTGATAGTGAACAAATCCTCTCGCGTTAGATTGAGAAAGATTTCTTAAAGCCACGATATCGATCATTTAAAGCAATAACCATCGATTCTTTACACTTTTTATGGCTCTAATCGAAGGACGGACTCTCTGCTTATTTTACCTCAACCTTTTTCCTCTTATTTTACTCTTCAGTAGCACGTATTTTGTAATTTTAGCCTATATCATTTTTTCACTTATATGTTATACCCTTTTAACTTTACATATATAACAGTATTTTCCGTATATAATTATACATCAGACATGCGGAAACCCAAAATGTTTTTTAGCACTTAAATATAACTCAGTGGCCAATCATTACCGTTTATAAAATCAGACAATAATATAGTGGTTGCATGCAAGTTGCAACAGCCCAACGGAAGAGTTTATATTAATTTATTAAATTGGTTTTCTTCCCGACCCGTGGATCCATAAATTATAATATATCTTACTGACATTTCATCTTAAAAGAAGATCAACCAGATCAAATTTAAAAACTCTCTTTCAATATGCATTACCTCTCCTCTTTCTTCTAAAATGGAAATTAATCCCATAATCATCAACTCAGTAACTGGTTTACGTGCAACTCAGCTCTTGTTTATATTCTCTGTTCTTTTCACGTCCACATGGCCGTATGCAGTTGCTGTTTCCTCACAAGAGTTTCTCATAGGCTTCAAAGCCACACCAAACCCATCTGTCTCCTCGTTTCAATCTCTCTTAAACGACTCAACAGGAAATTTCTCACTGGGTTTTCTCCGAGTTAACCGAGTTCAACTCGCTTTGACAGTTGTTCATCTCCTTTCTCTTGAGCCACTTTGGCAGGCAAACCCAACAAGCTTTGCTCAATGGTCAGACGAGACCCAGCTGTTCTTTAATGGTAGTCTTGTAATTTCTGATCCACGCTCAGGAGTTTTCTGGTCGACTGAAACAGAAGGTGACAAAGTTGTTCTGCTTAACACTTCAAATCTGCAAGTTTTGAAGCTGGAAGCCTCTCCTGTTCTCTGGCAAAGTTTTGATTATCCAAAAAATACCCTCGTCGAGAACCAGAATTTAACTTCTAATATGTCACTTGTTTCATCAAATGGGCTTTACTCTTTGCGGTTAGGAGACAGTTTCATGGCTTTATACGCTAAGTTCAAAGAAAATGAAGACCAAATATATTGGAAACACAAAGCACTAGAAGCTAGAGCAAATATAGTTGAAGGAAATGGTCCGATTCTTGCCCGAGTTGAATCCGACGGGTACTTGGGTATGTTCCAAACCGGAAACGCTCCTGTAGATGTACAAGCTTTTAACAGCTATCAGCGACCCATTAACCGTTTCCTGTTCGTCCGGTTAGAAACGGACGGGAACCTTAAAGGGTATTTCTGGGATGGATTAAATTGGGTATTGGATTACCAAGCGATTTCTGACACTTGTGATTTGCCTAGTCCCTGCGGTTCCTACGGTTTGTGCAAACCCGGGTCAGGTTGTTCATGTTTATATAATAGAACCGAGTATACCTCCGGTGAGTGCTTTTCAGTTCAGTCCGGCGACCTCTGCAGCGATGGAGAAACTAAAACCCAAAATGACTTCTCGGTATTGAGAAGAAAAGGGGTGGACTTGCCGTTTAAAGAATTAATGAGCTATGATACGGTGTCGTCTTTGGAGAAATGCGAGGACTTATGTGAGAGTAACTGTAGCTGTTGGGGTGCCATTTACAGTAATGCAACCGGGTTTTGTTACTTTGTGGATTACCCGATCCAAACACTACTAAGTGTGGGTGATGACAGTAAGGTAGGGTATTTTAAGGTGAGGGACAGTATAAGGAAGAAAAAAGAGATGAGTGTTGGCATTGGTGTAGGGATCTTGTGTGGGGCCATGGTTATTCTGATTGGAGCTATTTGGTTTGGGAGTTACAGGATTTGGAATAGAAGGAGAGGGGCTAAACAGATCTTGGAAGAGGAGGATATATCACCCGGCCCGTATAGGGATCTCGGGTCGGCGAGCTTTAAGTCAATTGAAATGGGTATGAGATAGTGACGTAAGGGATGACATCAAAACAGTGTGGTGGGGTAGGTTTGACCGATAACATCGAGGACAGAAGTGCAAGGCTAACTTTTTGTTCCCTAGCGGTCGTGGCTCGTGGGGGTGGGCCCTGGAATGTGGGGCAATGTTGATCTAAATCTTGTGCTGCTTCTAGAGATACCATCAGGTATTGTGCCCTGTCTTGTGATGCACGTGATAATTACTTATGGAGGATGGTGTGATTGGAAAGGAAATGGAAGAAAAAGAAAATTGAAGAAGAGTGAAAGGAAAAGAAAGTCTTAACCTTGCATTCGAATTTTAGCAATGACGATGGAAATACTTTTTTATTATTTTGAAAAGTTTATATTTGCTCTAATTTAAAGTGTTGAAATTTTGTATAAGTTCATCATTTTAGTTTATTATTCAAACTGTTTATGAGTTATGTTATTTGATTGTGATGATCGGTAACTAATTTTGACTTTTTAATCTTAATTAGATTCTAACGGGATTAGGGCCCTATCTATCTGTCGTTTTCCACACTTTTTTAGTGTTTTTGCTAAAGAAAAACATTTTTCCTGGGAATAAAGGTAAATATAGCCTTTAAACTTATTTAACAGAATAAAAAAATATTAGATTTAATCTTTTGGCTAATTTAATTTTTAAATTTATTTAAAATGATTAAAAAATCAGATTTAAGATTTTGAGTCAATTTATCTCCTAAATTTATTTAAAATGATTAAGAAAATTGTGTTTAATATTTTGAGTTAATCTAGTCATTGATTTTTCATTGTAAATATAAATATTTAAGATTATAATTAGGATCGCATTGTATAATTTATTAAAAAATTAATTAAGTATGAAATAAAGAAAAACCATATATGAAATATATTATATCATGTTTACCTTTACTGACAATTTTAAGTTCATAACTATATATTACTTTGAATATTTTAAAATTTATATGAAATTCATATATTTCTCATATCGAATGTATTACACTCATATTGCATGTTCTATAAATTTACTGTATTATAAAAATGGTGCTTTTATGAATTTAACTCTCAATTCAGAAGCGTTGAAAAAATTTGATATAATGTTTTAGTATAGAAAAGGGAGGGAGAAAAGTCAATTCTGTTAAATTTAATCAATTTATTAATTTATAAATTTTAAAACAAATTTAGGTTGATCTAAAAAATTAAATTTGCTCTTTAATTAATTTAAATAAATTCAGGGGTTCAATTGAATTAAAAAGTTAAATTTGTACTTTTTTATCGAGGCAAATAATTTTGGTGGCCAAATTGACATTTATTCCTATTTCCTTTATTTTTAGTATTTGCTAGTATCGTGTCATCATCCCCTTCTAAAGGTTGGACTGACACTAAGATTTGGGTGTTCAAGGTCTCCAAGGCCAATACTTAACCTCAATTTAAATGAATCTATACATTGGTCACAAACTTGACTTCAGGCACATCATTATTAGATCTCAAATAACAAGGTCATTGGACACATCCAAAATATTCAACAACCCTATTTAGTGATTCACAGGGCACAATTCTATAATCACATAAATAAGCATACAACAAAATAAACATTCAATAGTCTAGTCATATAAATGTTACAACCAATGTGGAATAACAACTATGTAACTCAACTAAGTTAAATTTTATGTTTTTAATATGTATTGGAAATTTACTAAAGCCTCTACAATTATCTAGAATTTTCCCTCTATCCATGGTTAATTTGGACATCTCCATAGAATTCCCCATCTTCTTATAACCTAGAAAAATTTTAAGGAATCGGTGAACGCCTAAACTCAGTTAGTAAGGTTAGATAATCCGTTTACTCCACAAAATCATACAAATACTAATGTAGTAATTCATTTATAGCCCTCCAGCTAATTGCATGAGCAATTAGGCATCAATGCACACAATTCGCATGATTGCAAGTGTTCACAACAATAGATATTAGTCCTAGTGTCACCCTTATAATCAACTAGAGATCCTCTTTTAGTTCTTCCTTTTTTAACGTGAGAGACCTGCTACCAAGTTTTTCCCACTTGCTACTTTTTGTAATTGCTGAAAGTGGTGGAAATGGATCTTACCCATTTTGCGTGGTTATTCTCTAAAGGAACCCTTGTGCTCCCTCTCACTATATTCTTGTCCGGCTCTACCCTGTGTGGCAATCCCCAAAAAATATTTGTTTAGGCAGTTAATAGAAAAAGAGGTTCTAATTCTCCTTTACTTTTTAAACTACAATAATGACTAATGCAATTACAATAGTCATTACCATCATTTGAATGGTCAAGTTGAGCATCTCATTTAGGTGACCTCTGTTGGAGAGGAGCCTTTAGTTTTTTTTCATCTATAACGAATGATAAGTTTTCATATGATGCAAAAAATTGAAAAATGCCTAGGAGAAAAACTTTTGCGGCACAAAGGGTTGAAATTTCAATCAAGCAAGAAGAAAAAGATGAATAGGCCAATGGGATGCCTCCGACAATCGCATTCACTAGCAATAAGAAAATAACCAGCTTACTGAATATAACATCCCTAGAATGAATGGAAAGCGTATTGATTACGCAATGACTGATAGATTAACTAAGTTCCTTAAACGACTAGCTTACAGAAAAAGTAAAGACTTCCTGATAGAGCGGTCCTTGCCCTATTTAATGTTTCATTTTATCACTGGATAGGGCATTCAGACAAGGAACTTTAACTAGAAGAGGAATGAATACCCACAAAAGGAAGCTAATAATATATAAGTAACTCGGCAAAAAGCAAAACCCATGCTTTTTGCGGACTCAGAATTCTTTTCTTGAATCTACTATAACTCCAACAGAAGGGAATAGCATAGATAGAGAAAGACTTTCTCTTTATATCATTTGATAAATGTAAATCTTGATATTCTATTATATAATATAATACCAAACATGCTTTATAATATGTTCTAGAATTAATAATCTCATGATCCTTGTATCAAGTGCACTTAGAAAGCCACCCACATTCGGGCTTGACGGACTCGATCCTTCCATTCTCCTCTTCTTTCTATTTATTTTTCATATTTTTTTTCTTTTCTTCTTGTCTTTTATCACTAGTGCACATCATACCAAAAGAGTGCACAAGGCACCACACCCATTGCTTACTGGCAATTGACAACATTCTCACCCATGCCCGTATGACGAAAATCCAAGGGTAACCCACATCATTCCAACTCCACAGTACAAGATAAATAATTCGCAATCATTCACAAAATTCATGTGTTCACACACACACATCACACATATACTATGTGAAATTATCACTATAAAAACACTATGATTACTGACGAAAATTTACATTGGTAAATATGAATAAACCCATTGGTAAATCAATTTACCAACCACTTATCAATGACCAACCATCCGTAGGCAAATAGTGGTAGATAAAATATTTATTAATCAAAACCTATTTTGTTGGTAAATTGGCAACAACAAATACGTCGATAAAATAGTCAATTTTATTTTGTAAATTTGGTTGGAAAATGGTGGTTAATGTAGTTGGTATTCTGTTGGTAGATTTTTTGTTAGTATTTGATTGCTAAGCTGCTGTGAAAGTCATCAGTAATCGATTGAAAAATTATCATAATCGTATTTAATTTTCATAAATCTCACTTTTTTTATCAATACAATTTATAATTGGTTGATAATCCGTCGAAAAATTTATATATATATATATATATATATATATATATATATATATTTAAATAGAGTTTCATTGATAAATGGATGATAATCCGTCAGTAAAATATTATTAATTTAAAAAAATAATTTGTAAAATCTATTTGATTTTAAAAATTATCACAACCTATTGAAAAGCAATATAAATACGAAATCTATATTTGTAAATTCATGACAATCAAATGTTCCATAATCAACAATGTATATATATGATAGTAGCAAGCAGTTAATACCATTTTTCACTTAATGAAACATAAAATAAAAATTCTAACATGCTATAGACGCTCAATTTTTTATCCCAAAATACGCTCTATGATGATAACCTATATTGCTAAAGAACAGGTTGAAGCACTCAAGGAACTTGATCTCGAAGTGATAATCCGAGTCTAGGAAGTGTAACCCTTAGTACCTTTATCACATTTTTGGCAAAACGGGACCCATAAGCGCGTCTCAAGTTTGCTCGGGATGCCCCCTGTGTCCTACAACATTCTATGCATCACCCAAACCAATTTCATGAAAATCAGGTCGGTTTGCTGGTGGGGCCCACAGTGGCCTTATTGTGGGGCCCATTAGTGATCCTTAAGAGGCCTATCAGTGGTGATGATATTTCTTGTGGTAGAATGAGTTCAAAATATTTGATTGATTTGATTCTTGAACTAGTAATCCTAGGGTAAGAAATCGAATCCATTGGATCGTTTTTCACATTTTTAGGGTTCATGCTGAAATAGGGTCCGAAAACAAGTCTCGGGTGCACATAGAATAAATTTTCATGCCTTATGTCAACGTACGTACCCTTTGAAATGATTTCGTGAAAAGTCAAAAATCGAATTGTTTATGGGGCCCACAAGTGGGACCTATCAGTGGCGCCCACATGCCACATAAGTAGTGAATAATGTCTTTTTTCACCCTTTGCCTATAAATTCATCTCTAACTCTAGGGTTGGGGGTTGACATTTTGAGTTGGCAATTGCAAAATTGAGAGAGAAAACAAAATAAAAAATCGAAACAAAAAAATCAAACACAAAATACAAACTAAATTGATTATGCACCAAAATCTTAGGAGTTTTCCTAGTTTGATTGTGCAAAAGATTGTTTCTAGGATAGTCAGTGAGTTTTATACATAAAACACTTTCAAAAATGAAATCAAACACAAGATCGGATCATCTTCAAATATCAAGTGTTCTTGAGGTGTTCTTCACCAACTTCAAGCAAATAAATGATTTTTCTTTAAAACTAGGTAAACTGAGAGTCTAAACTTCATCTCTTGTGTATTTTCATTTTATTTTATTGCTAAATTATAAAAAAATTGGATCATTTGCGAGAGAAACCCATAAAAACCCAGTTTTGTAGAAATCTGTAGCTTTCTAGGCGATCTGGCGCATGCCAAATGCATTTGGCACAGGGCACTTGAATTTGGAGTGTGCCAAAAGCAGGTGGCCCATGCCAGTTGCATCTAGCTCGCGCCACTTAAGCCTAGAAATCTACAGATTTCTGATTTTTTGATGTTTATGAACTCCAATTACCTTGGTATGGACGAAAGTCACTTCTAATGGTGTGAGAACATTAACTCAGAAGCCAAATAACTTAAAACACACCAAATTGTGCCTAGATTCTGAGATTGAAGTGGGTTAGGCCTAAGGGTCAAAAATCCACATTTGATTCGGATGAGTACGTCAATGATTTTAATGTTATTTCTTGTAACGATTTGTGAATTTTGTTCATCTAACAAGGTGAAAATTGTGATCATGGGCTTAAAATAATATTAAAATTGTTACATTTTATTTTCTAGCATTTATTTTATGCACATTTAATTATTATTCTATAATATATATATATATATGCTGTTTATCTAATTCATTAACAACTCTAACATTAATTTATATTCTGTCATTTTATTATTTATTATTTATTTTGATTATTTTATTTTATTTTATTTTTGAACTAATATTTGCATTTTGATGATTTTTAGTTAATTCTTGCATCCATCATATTGTTTGACTGTTTGAATGTGATAAAATTGTTGTTTTGCTTGTCTAATTTTTTGAGTTTAGTGAATATAGTTTTTAATTTATTAATAATTAGAGTTTGTAATATTATTTATGTAATTTATGGAGAAGTCAAATGAATTCTCATTTCAATGGGTTTGTAATAATTTTAATTCTATTGATTTGTATTGATTAATGGGATTGGAAATTTATAATAGGAATTGATGGGTAGAATATATTTTAGGAGGGTTGTAATTCTTTTATCCTTTCCCTTTCTTGTGGATAATTTAATTTTATTATTTGTGATGATACTTATATTTGACATGTTTTCAAAAATTGCATAAAAATATTTTGTATCTCAATTTAGATTAATACCGCAATCAATAAATAATAAATATTCGAAACAACTAGGAGACTGGTTTAGACTGGGTGGAATGGGTGCCTAACACCTTTCCATCTCTGTATCCAAATCCCGGACTCACTCTGGTTAAAACTGAATTAATTAAGAATTAATTAGTTTCAATGAATTAATTAATTCAAAAATTTTTCCTAATTTAGTAAAATAGAGTGGTGACTCCAAACAATTTTCAAAATCTTACCAAAGTAAGTAAACCATTTATGAGAATAAAAATAGGATTGGATAAAATAATTTCTTTGAAGTAAAATAAACCATTTAGACATATTTCGTTTACTTGAGTAACTCTCGACAAAGCCATGAGACGCTCTGCGAAAGCCACGTCGTTCTCACACACACCAAAGGAAAAGAAAAGAAAGTGAAGACCATCTAATATGTCTAAACATCATCAAGAGAGTCTATGTCAGTACTACTCACACCATCGATACCATGCTCCACATCAGAATCATGTGTTGTAGCATGTGAGAGAGAAATATGATCTGATTGCTAGTGAGGAAAGTCTGTTCTCAGTAAAGAAGATGTCGTAGCCTAGATTGGTGTCGATTGCCTAAACCTCTGATTCATCTCTTCAATCATATGTGATTGCTACAACACAAGTCACTCTAGTCCTACATGTCGCTCGGCTAATGTATCAAGAGTCACTAAAGATGTCCCTATAGTGGATGTAGCACTATGTGAGGTAAATTCAGTTTGCATGAAGCACTGGGTAGCCTCACACTAATCTCATACACCCGCTACTTTTTACAACCTCTTACAGCCTAGAGAAATAACTCTGCATCTTCAATAGGAGGTATTCTCTCTCCTTCAAGAAGACATGTGGAAGCCTCTGCATTGGAGTACAAGTTAGACTCTTGTGAAATAAAATATAAGAAAATGGTTTGAATTGAGCTAACATTATTCTTTATAATAGAGCATATAGTTAAATTATTTATATGAATGGATGTACACATTATTAAGAAAATGATTTGAACTGTAACAATTTCACATAATCATTACTAACAAAGCGAAAAACTTACAAATACATTCTATGCTTGCTTGTCAACCCAAGGAGCTCTGTTGTCCTTCTTAGTATGGGTCTACTAAAAGAACTCACTCATAGTAGGTTCACATCTCATCTCTACAATATGTTAATTGATAATAAAATTTTAATACATAAAAATAAATATTACTTTATATTCATATTGATTTTATTTTCTATTTATCTTAACATATGCCTCTTCATCTTAAAGTGCGTGATAGAGCCCCAAAATGGCATGAGGGTTCAGATCCATCTCCTTCTTTCTAACTTCGATGATTTTTTGATTTCTAACTAGACTTTTTAATAACCTCGGGCCTACTCAAAATTGATTCCACTTTTCCCAAGCACTTTCTGTCATGTATGGTGGTTTTATTCCCTCGATCTTAATTTCATGCACTAAATCCCTGTATCTTTCAACTGCAGTTTTACCCCAACAAATATTTACTAAAGAAGTTATTGCCTCATCCCACCGCCAAAGTTTCTACATTTCAAGGATAATTTTATATTATATTAATTTACAAAATAGATTTTGTATTTATATTAACTTACAAAATAGATTAAAAATTGCATTTCCAATAATTGTATATTATATGACATATTTTGATATCTTAAACAAGCCTAGATACTCACTTGGAACTCCCCTTGGTTAGGGGTGAGCATTCGATCAATTCGGCCAATTTGGCTAACTTTTTAACCGACCAATTTTAATCGAATTTTTTTTACTTTAACCAAATAAATTAATTAACCGAACTTAACCGACTCATTTTAACCAAATTAATTTAAGTTATTAACCGCACCGAAATTTTTCAATGGAAAAAATTAGTTAACCGATCGATTTAACTGAATTTTTAAAATTAACCGACTTTAACCGAATTAACCGAACTTTAGTCATGATATAATTTTAAATTGAGCAATATGGAGAAAGTGAAATCAGAACCAACCTCCCATTAAAAAAAAACAGAACCAATCCACATAAAAGAAATTATCAAAATAAATGCATATTTAACTTAAACAACAATAATTAAAATTTAGCTTCAACATATTGGGTCTTCTTCTTTCTCTTCCTCTCAAGCTCTTGTAGAGAGCAAATTAAATTAAAATAAAATAAGAATAACAATAGCTCAAGTAAGACTTGATAATATTCAACACTTTTTATAATAATTTTCATGTTTATAATATATTTTCAATAAGGTAACAATCAGATTTTGTTATACCTGTAGAGCGAGTATCACAAGTCAACTACAGGTTCTAAGGCAATATTTTGTAGATCTATGAAAAAAAATAATATTAGTTAATAATGAGATGTGAGTGAAAGACTAGAAATAAAAAGTTTAGAAAAAAGCATTACCCTTTTCTAATTTTTCAAGCTCAGCTAAGTTTTCTTCAACATTAAAAGGCTGAGTTGAAGACCGAATCCAATCTTCAGTGCAAATGAGAGCTCGTACTACTTTAGGAGTAAGAGAACTCCGAAATCCATCTAGTATTTGCCCTCTAGTACTAAAAGAAGATTCAGATGCGGCAGGAGAAATAGGAATAGCAAGAATATCACGAGCCATTTGTGCAAGAATAGGTAATCTTGAACTATTATTCTTCCACTAGAGTAACACATCAAAACCCTCAACATCAGCTTCAATCTCTTCATTCAAATACTTATCCACCTCTGACTTAGTAAATTTTCCACCCATTTTAGTGAACCTAAATTGTTGGTATTTACCTTGTAGCATCATTTCTCCCACCATTTGAGAATCATTCACATTTGACTCACTTGTGATAGACAATTGATCAATTTGCCCACTTTCATTTTCAAGTGCGAACTTCTCCTTGTACTCATTGAATAAAGAATATAAAACATCTTTCACACTTTTTCCCATTTGCATACTTTTTTATTCATCATACATATCATCAAAAGCAAATTGAACCCATTCTAATTTAAAGCGTGGATCTAGAATAACAGCAATATAAATGAATTTATTCATCTTTTATGGATCCACAAAATATTTATCATACTTTTTTTTTCATTTGACATGCCATTTTGCTCAACTCCTCATCCTTACAACAAATCCACTCATTCAATAGAAGATGAAGTGCATAAATCTCTTGGAAAAAAAATGTTAGATGTGACATATAAAGAACCTGAAATTTTCAAAGTGAGATGATAAAAATGTTGTAAAAAAGTGATCATTCTCCTAACATTTTTCCAATCATCTTTTAAAGGTGTCCCACCTAACCCATCAGTTGTACAAAGATCACTTGAATAATGAGGATCCTGCTCATCATACCTCTCAAAAGCTTTCTCAAATTTTGCTGTTGGTTCTAACATTAGGTATGTTGAATTCCACCTAGTAGGGACATCTACGCATAACAAAGCTTTACGTTGAATTTTCTCGTCCTCAACACATTCTTTAAATTTTCTTAATCTAGCTGGAGATTGACGCACATAACGCACTGCATCTCTAACCCTTTTAACCGAACTACTAATATCTTTCAATCCATCAACAACAATCAGATTGATAATGTGTACAATGCATCTCATGTGAAGGCAATCACATTGTAAAAAAATTTGACCCCAATTAGGTAATTTTTCCTTTAGATATATAATTGCAACATCATTTGAGCTTGCATTATCAACAGTTATGGTGGTTATATTATCAATACCCCAGTCTAATAGACATCTTTCAATTTCTCTACTAATGTCCCTACCCTTATGACTAGAAATTGGAAAAAAATTTAAAATCTTCTTGTTCAATTTCTTGTCATTGTCAATATAATGAGCTGTAACACACATGAGACTAATTCTTTGCACAGATGTCCATATGTTTGTAGTGAGACAAACGGTTTGATTTGTAGTTTTCAAAATAGATTGCAAACGGGCTTTCTCATGCACATATCTCTCAAAGCAATCACGTGAAATAGTGAACCTAGATGGAATTCTAAATTTGGGCCAGCAAATAGACATAAAAAATTTAAAACCTAGCCCTTCCACAAATTTAAAAGGAAGCTCGTCAACAATAATCGTAAATATTAAAGCTTTCCTTATACCCTCTTGATCAAATTTTCAAGTAGTTATAGTGTCCCCCTCTCCTGAATTTTCCAATTGCAAATTAAGTGTTGTTTGTCTTGATTCTCCAGCAGACATTATTTTTTTGCATGCAGACAGATGATATTTAAGTGATGTGGTGTGATTCTTTTTGGGATCACAATTATATTCTCTATTATAATAGTTGCATTTACCTTTAATGTTTCCCTTTACATCTTTAAATTTTGAGAAGTGATCCCATACATTTGATCTAGGCATAATTGCTTTTCGTTTTCCATTATTGGTAGATGCACTAGTAAGCTCCATGGTAGATGCACTTGAATCTATGGGTTGTGATTCATTCATATTCATTGTTGTTTCTTCACACTCATTGAAATCCATCTAAAAAAAATATTAAACTAATTAAAATAATGTAAAATTGATTTGGTTAATGATGCACACGAGGATGGAAAGGAAAGGAAATGCAGGACTATATGCAGTTGGGTTTACAAGGAGAGGGCTGTCTGGTGCATCTTCAGATGCCATGAGAATAGCACAGGACACTGGCAAGGTTTGGAAAGATGAAACTAAGCAACAAAAGAAGATAACAACTGCTTGCCATAGTCGTTAAAAAAAAAAAGCTTCTAACAAATAGAAATTCAGTTTGCTGTTAAAAAAAGAAAGAAATAATAATAATATTAATTAATCCAAGCTTAATTAATACATATCAGTTTTGTTTCACTTGCCAACTACTACTAATAAGGCCAGGAATCAAGATTGACTATCTTTTGTCGTTTCAAGATTGGAAAATCTTGTTCTTCTAGTTGTCATTAAGTTTAATACATTGAACATTAATAATTCAAGAATCAAATCCCTGCTTATTTTGGCAACTATAATTAATAGTTTTAAATAAGAAAGAATATTCCCTTTCTATCTGTAATTACATGAAACTAGACTCATACATGTTAAAACTAAAACTAAAACTAAACTGCCTCAGAATCATATTACCTATTTTTTATTTCTTGCCAAACCCAATCAGAGATTTTTCAAAAATATAAAAGAAAAAAGGGTCACTGATTCAAATGTTCTGATTAGCAACTTGCCCATAAACTTCTATGATCAGATGGGCTAGGGTCCATCGTGAAGGGCAATGAAACCTAGCTCCACCACACCCACCATCATCAATCCCACAAAATGGATAATTAACTATAACAAACTGTCGAAAACTATAATAGAAATGCAGAACATAAAGCAACCTAGTACCCAAATCAAACATTTAAATCACCTTCAGTCAAAAGGAAAGAAAAAGAACATCTCATCTCAAGCAGATAAAAAGCAATTACAAAGACCATCTCATCTCAAGCAAATTAAAATTC
>CANUEX010010032.1:0-29512 GCA_948099535.1 Jatropha multifida
ACGCAGAGGAGCTGGCGGAGGAGCTCGTGGCGCTGCTGGCGTTCCTGCGACTGCAGAGGGCTGTGGCGCAGTGAGGAAGAGAGCAGCAGGGAGAGGAAGAAGAAAGAAGAAAGAAAGAAAAGAGAAGGAAGAAGAAGGAGGAGAAGAAGGAGGAGGTGGTGCTGCGATGGAGGCAGTGGCTGACCGGAGGCGCAGGGAGGAGGAGCAGCTGGTGGAGTTGTCGGGAGGAAGAAGAAGGAGGTGGGAATTTAAGGAAAATAAATAAATAAAATTAAAATAATAATAATAATAAAAATAATAATAATAAAATATTATAAAGTTTTTTAATTATTAAATAAAAACAAACCGTCCAAGGTAAGTTGTCGGGGAGAAAAGAATAGTGACACACAGTGTTTTTCAAAAATATCCGATTCGGGTCTAATTTAAATTAATTCGGTCCAATTAAAGAAATATTGGTCCGATTTTATTCAATTAACGGTTATTCAATAAATTTTTGGGCGAACCAAAATGATTTTCGATCCCTATAATATTACGTGGCGTAATATTATTGGCTAATAATTTACAATTTAAATTTAAATGGGAATGTTTTGAAATAAAAATTTCGGGGTATTACATTAATAATACTATCATAAGCACTTGGTAGACTATTAAAGTATTATTAATTATTAATATTTGGTAATACTACCAATTTATCATTAAGCATAGTATTAATTATTATTTTTTAACAAATATTAAGTGATGTTAAATTAATATTATGGAATCCAATATTTATTATAGTGATATTTTTTTATCATATGAAAATATAAAAAAGACAATGTGGATGCAGTGCAAGTGGAAGGTGAGTACATACAAGAGCCCACCACGAGCTCCTTTGAATATTTAGTCTTTATAATAAATAAAAATAAAGAGAATGTATAAATTTATAAAATTAAAATTCAGATTTTATTCATAAATTTCAAGTTTTTTCTATTGAGTTCTGCAATTTCTTTAATATTTTTTTATCTATAGTTAATATAATTAATTTCTTAAAAAATAAGAAAGTTCTCAGCCTTAATAAATAAAAAAAATCAATAGAAAAATCAAAATCCAAGCCACATGAAAACACATAACAACATGCACGATGATGATGATGATGATGTTGGAATGGGGCTTTGTACATTTAAAGACACTTAACTGTCAAAATAAGGATAGCTCCATGAAACTCCTTAAAAGCTTGATGGGTATGATCATTCTTGTCTGGAAACTTAGGCCTTGGACCACATAAAGGACATCATTTCAGATGTTGCATTAACAATGTGGGGCATATTTAATTATGCAATATCCTTCAATTTGGTCCTTTTCCTTTTCTTTTTCTATTTTATTTTTATTTCTATTTTTGTTTCACATATATTTTTAATATTATTATCAATCTCTCTCACAAGCCCAATGGGTTAACATTTAATTAATTAAAAACATGATAATTAAGTTTTGTTAATTAGATTTTTCTCAACTATTGAGGTCTTGTACGGCAACAGCTTTTTATATAATTTTTGGTCGAAATACTATTTTTATTATTTATAATCTTTGATACCGTAGTGTATATATTAGTATTTGAATTTGAGGAAGCAAATTATGAAATGTTACTCTCTTTTAAATTTGATAAAAAGTTATAATAACGATAATTAATAACTATTAAAATAATTAGTTTTGCCGAACATGTTTTGAATTTCGAATAAGTGATTGTGAGTTTAAGATAAAACAACAATTAAAATGTAATTCAAATTAATACATACAATAAAAAATTTTAAAAAAAAATCAAAATATATCACTTTGATATGAAAATCTTGCTATTTATTTTTGTTGAATAAAAGAAAAGTCTTTATTTTTGGATGTATATATTTCAAAATTTCAGAATTTTAATGAAAAAGAGTGACCTTCTAATCACTTTCATCGGAGCTATATGGATTTGGTGATTTGCAATCATAAACAATCAATGGTTATTTGTTATGTCCCAGTTGCTATATGTGGTTTCCATGCCATCATATCTTCATACATGATTGAAGTATGGAATCATGACAATTGTGCCATCTCTACCAATTTGCAATTTTAATAATAATAATAATAATAATAATAATAATAATAATAATCCTTGGGTGATTGCGTGGTGCTACATGAAAATGCAAATTGTGTCAAGAAAAAACTACTTGATTTTGTATTCATTCTTTATTTTTCATTTTGAATATAAATGGATTTTATTAGACAAGAAAAAGAAATAAAAATTCCAAATATATATATATATACCATATTTTTTTTAAGGTTAATGAAAAAAAAGGACACACACATAAATTTTGTTATTTTAGGTTTGCGACATGCACTTGTTGTACTCTAAACTTATGACTATGAGAATTGTTTATACGGTATTTAGTTTTTATATGTAATATATTTAATTTGATGTGTAGCACAACTTATGCAATAATATTTTTACATTTTTCAAGCATTTAATTTTGCAAATTGGATTATTCAATAAATGTAATTTATAAATTGAAGATTAAAATAAAAATTGAAGGTGCTATAAGATTAAAGTAATAGAATAATTTATATAGATTATATGAAAATTGTGTTTGGCTGTGGTGATAGTGATGCATGTAAGTTAGAAAGAGTTATAACATAAAAGAAAAGAGGCATAAGAGTATAGTATCTGAAATTGGTAGTTGTAAGTGAACGACGTTCACATGAATACTGTTCCCCTCATTTACTTCATTCACTCAAGAAATTGGTCCACTTCTTTCATTTTTGATGTCGACATTTAAGACATCTTCTTCAATGATCTCTTTCACATCTTGCCTTTCCCTAACTTTCGTTTTTTAGCAACCTACTCTACATGTCTTCTCCCAATAATTCTGCTGAGGGAATTCTTCTTCAACCTAACTTTTTAATTAATTTGCTGTATAAGTAGTTGTAATATCATCATACTCTCATAAACTAAAGAATTAATATCCTATTCAATCTTTTTCTTTCTTCTTGTTGCTAGATATTTTGTTTGTACGTATCCTCTCTTTGCCTTTCGAGTCTACAGCGAGTCACAGATAGAGTTTAAAAAGATAAATATTTGATTATCTCATCGTACATGGTTGAGTTGGTTCTTTTTCCTTATAACCTTTTTTTTTTATTTTTTGCCTTATGCTTAGGCTGTTTTATAAGACTTGACATTTTCTTTTTATGTATTGAAGTTGTTGTTCTAAGCCTCACATCCATTAAAAATAGAGAGAAGGGCTCTAAGTTCATGCATTAATTTGGTGGGTCCTTTATAAGTGGTCCTCTTAATTTTGAGACGAAGTACTATCTTATATGACTGTTGTGTTTTTATCTTTTTTGCACTACTTCCTCCACACATAAACTTTCCTTGACTTTTCCTTACAAGTGTCGGCCCTTTGATCACCACTACTTGATGCAAACCAATATTCAACCTCTCCTACCTCCATAAACATATAACACAACTCCTTTTTTATCTCTTACATAATCAAATATTTGAGTTTAATTTTTTTTAAATGACCGTAAGGTTTAATCCCCTTAAACTGCAGAGCGTAAATATTTTTTACTCTCCTAGTAAAATGCACTTCTGTGATCGAATTTTTCTCACCCTTGTGTGGATTGAGGTCGGATTGCTAACCACCTCGACCAATACTTTATCTGGGTTTAATTTGAACAATTCGTTTATAGGATTATTTTATATATAGCAGAGACTATTTCAAAGATTTTATAAAATTCAGTCACCTACAATGAGTTATCATTCATTTAACTTTTTTATACTTTATATTATTTGAACATAAATTTCATTTCTCAACATATTCTCTCCTCATAGTGTTCAAGAATAAGTGAAGAAAAAGATTTATATTATTTTAGTTTGAACTTCATGCTTGTTCATCTTAATTAAATTTTCTTTCTATGAAATAAATCTCTGATAATGCAGAGATCATTCGTTAAATTCACACGCTGCTCACCTTTCGAACCACTCCTTATAATCCTTACAGACAGATAGTTACCAGTAAAAATGGCCATTAATATCTAGATCGATGAAAGTGTGTTTCATAAGAAATGTTAAACAAAGATATCAACACTGAAAGCTTACATCCATTATAAGGAAAAGGAATATACATCTCTAAAAAAAAAAGGAAAAACTTATTTTTGCATGCATTTACAAAAAGTTAATTAAAGTACACACCTCTCGAACTAGCTATATATATATAAGCTAATTCCAAAATATACTCTTTCTTATAATAGCAATGTGGGGATTTGAGGCCCCTCCCTTTGTTCAGGGTATTCTTTGTTTGCTTTAAAAAGATGGTATAATTGTGCCCTGCAAGTCTCAACTGGTAAGACTGCCACTGTCATGGGCATCATGCTTAGCTAAGCTTTAGTCACAACTCACAACAATCATGTAGTTGGAGAGGGTAATTGGGTCGCTTGATCATGATATTTTATGGTTGAGCAATTCTATCTTTATTACCCATTTTTAGGCATCTGTGAGATTAATTTGTAAGATAACCTAAATCAAGACTTTGATTGGGAATTTTAACTAATATCCCATAAATTATCACCATATTTTAGTATAACTGACAAAATAATTTCTGATGGGAACAAGTGGTATTAATTTACAGCTGGACAGGCAAATTAATATAAATAATAATAATAATAATAATTAATTCAAACCCTTATGTATGGTCTTTATTGGATTTTTTAAGGTAATGCTTAGGATGTTACTAACAAATTAAAAATGGTGACCCATCAATTTTTGGCATTAAGCATAGAAATGTTGATGTTTGGGGAAACTTGCTACTCATTATTATTAAATGGTGAATGAGACCTCAGATTAATATTACTTACAAAGACTGAGTTCTTTTTCATAAGCAAAAACCAAGTTTTTTACTCTTCCGCCGTATTTTGTTTGCATAATTTGACGAAATACGCTTATAAAGAATTTAGTCAATAGAAATTATTTTTTTCTGTTTTACCCTTAATTCATTAAAATATTCATAAAAGTCTTTCATTCAATGAATTGCCATAAAAGTTATTAAGAGAAAAATAATTATTTATATATCTAAATTTAAAAACCTTACAAACATTTTGGAACATCAGAAAAGAAAAAACAAATAAACAAAATGGGACGGATGAAATATTACTTTTTATCAATAAAGAAAATATAATTTAAAAGAGGAAAAAAAAAGAAAGATGAGAAAATTTCCTAATTCCCATACATACGGATAATTCTAAGATTAGGTAATATCATCTAATACTATTCATGGAAACAATGTTAAGGAAAATGGCATTAATCCAAATTCTTAAAATGAAATTCATACCACTTTTGCAATGGGATTCCTACATAGTAATCTCATGAGTTTAACTATCAAAATTCCTCACCGACGAGCTTTCGGTTAAGATGGCAAGCGATTTCAATTTTCATAAAGTAAAAACACAAGATTAATCCCTAAAAAGCGCATTTACTGGAAGATAAAAAATTTTTACGCTATATGATTCAAAAGAGGATTACACCGATTGAATATATAAAAAATAAATTTAAAATTCTTTAATAGTTCAAAGTCAACTTCACTTGGCATTGAAATTATACTGTTTTTTTTATTAATTAGTTAGGTTTCAACTTTAGTTTGGTTTTGTAATCTCACAACTCCAAAGATAATTTTATTATTATTAAATTAAAATTTATTGTTACATGTGTAATTTGGTATTTAACACAAATGCTTGACATGTATAATTAAAGTAACACTCGAGCTAACTGTAATCTACCTATAGAAAAATAAAAGATTGAAAAGAAAATATTGGAGTGAGTAATTAGGGAAACTGTTGGGGGAAAGGACAGAAGAGGGCTGAAGGCTCTAAGCCTAAATGAGAAGCAAAAGAAGAGATAAGAAGGGGCTTCTGGTCAAAGTTCCACCAAAGGTTGTTTCTGTTGCAGGTGGTTTAGTAAGAATAGACGGCCCAATTAAACTTCTTGTGTAGAAATTCAAGCCCATGTATATGTTGGGCTCCTTTTAATTATCCAAATGATGACTCAAGTTCAATGGATCTTCATTTGAATACCCAGCTCGTGTATCAAATGGTCATTTTTTCTCTCCAAAAAAAAAAATAGAGTCGTTGTTTATCAATTCTTAGATAAATATTGATAAAAGGCAATAGCAACAACAACTACTATAACCATGAAGAGACGACGACAATAAAGGGTAAAATAGTAAATAAATAATAAAAATAAAGTTTATTAGAATATCTCTTGGTATTATGGACATGGGAGATGGCTTAAAGGTAGGGCTCAAAACTTAAAGCCCAATGGCATGCTTTGCATTGGCCTTACACATTTTTCACTTTTGACCCTTTTGGCATGCTTAAGGAAGGAAGGAACAAAAGCTCTTCATATTCCTTCACTTTCTCTCATTTGCTAACCTACCAAACATTCACCATAATACTATACCCATTTTTTCCTGCAAAAGGATGATATCCATTATCAACCTCTTCAAGTGAAGATCAAAGCTTGAAACAAGTGAGAGAGCATAAGCCATATGGCTATTTTTAATGGAAGAGGAAAGAGAGTAACTTTATGATAACAGTAAAAGCAAAACAAAAATTAACCGCACGGTAACTAATGGAAAATATATGAATAATATCAATAATGGGAGACATAAACATTATACTCCACAATAGCATTTTGGGTTTTAATATTTACGGTATGAGTTCTTGCTTGAGCATAGCCACGTGCAAACCGGAACACCCTACTCCCACCAACGATGGGCATTTCCCTAATCTCAGAAAAAATAGCATTATGTCCTAAAAGACTAAGTGTGCTCGCATTATATTTTCCTTCCAAGAATACAAAATTGAGAATCATCAAAAATCCTAATTCACTTTGAGATGCTGAACCATACATCCCTTGTGCTCTTCCTACAAGCTTTGAATTGATATCGGGCTCCATTGTCAATGGATCATCGAACATGAACATCGTTCCGAAACCCGTTGAAGAGTTAATAGCTGGTCTAATGATAGGAACTGCAGTAGGGTTTTTACTTGTGACAGTGTCGTGAAAGAAGAAGTGGAGGTGGGTCAATTTCTCTTTTTTAAGGCCTAGACTCTTTGGAGATAAATTTCTCGAGAAACTATGAGATTTCGTGGAGGTAGTAGTCAAGAGGATTACAAACATGGTGGAAAACAGAAATTTTAGGGTTTTGGCCATGATGAGGAATTTTAGAGAGTGAAAGAAGATATGGAAGGTCTAAACTGATAGCCACCCTTTTCAGAACTGTACATATATAGTTATATAAATGTATCACCAGATTTAAATTGTTTTATAATTTGCATTTTTTATTGAATTATGTAAATAAAATATATGAAAACAAAAAGGGGGAAGTAAAATATAATGCACGATATGCTTTAAAAAGGGTTGTTTTGATTTGTAGATATTATTTGATTTGAAACTATATATTAATTAATTTTTCTAATATGATCATATAAAGAAAATGAATGGTAAGCATGTGATCAGCTGGCATATGCCCTTCTTCATTCCCTGCGTGATTCTTATGATTGTATTATATTAAGCTTTGAGTTTGACTTCACCAATTAACTTAAAAGGGTGATTAGCTGTCTTTAATTGATTCATTTTGTGATTTTAAGATAATAGCATTGCTTGTTAATAACGTTTCCTGTTTCCAAATATTAAAGATTTTTTTTTCTCTTTGAAATATTTTTTAAATTTTCAATTTTGAGGTGTTTAGAAAAATTAATCAATGAAAAATATTTTTTAAAATGATTTTCCTATTTAAAAGAGGAAACATTTTTTAAAAATTGACAAAGATATCATTACTTTAATTATAAATACACGTTTATATTAATTCTTTTCCTTGAAAGATATCAAATTAGAAATTTAATTAGAAGGAAATTGTATATAGATATGGAATGCAGATCAATTTATTCCTATATTTTTATACATGAAATCTAATAATAAATCACTTATACTAATCGAATTAAAAGATACAGTCTTGATTTGAAGTATCTAATTAAATTGACAGAGTATAATATTTGTGACACAAACGATCGTCTTCTCCACTTGATCGCTAGTCATGACCGTTGTTTGACTCTATGGTCTTTCTAAAAATGAAATCTAATGACCTTTAAATTTCTTCCTTCTTTTAAAAGGGAGATTTGCACTTCACATTGTATAACTATTCAAATAATAAATACCCTAAAAAAAATCACTATAATAATAACAACTATAACTCAGAACTAGATGAGAACGTAGTAGTCGGTAACGATAATTAAAAAATACAAATTTGAAAATTATTTGAAAAGAAAAATAAATAAATAAAGGAAAAAACGTGTCACCGCCAATTAAAAAAAAGAGATTTTTAAGCTGTGAGAGCAAGACATAGGCGACTTACTAGGTTTTAATAATTCCAATTTTATATTAATTCATTTGTAAATGAATTTCAAATAAAATTTATTTACAAATGAATTTGTATTATTTGGTATGCTATAATTTTAAAGTAAGAAATTTAATTGAATTCTACAAAATTATATTTGAAATAAATTCTTAAATAGAAATTCATTTATCTTTATTTTTTAAAATACCCTTGACAAAAAATAAATTATAAACATCAATTTATATTTATTATATATAATATTATAACTTATTATTTTTTTACTAAAAAATAAATAATAAATTTCATATACTAATTAATTAATTAATTAATTATATAAATATAATATAAAAAATAATTATAACATTCATTATAATAGTTATCTTTAATTTATATAAAATGTCTCCATTCAACAAAAATTGTAGTTTCACACTAATAACTAGTCCAAAAAGGAAAAAAAAATAAAACAATAGAAAAGAAATGAAATATTTCAGTCCATAGAGGGGTAGTTTTGTCAAATAAAATTTAATGATTTATTATTATGATCAAGTTTGATAAAATAATTAAGTAAAATAAGTAAAAAAATTAAAAAATTGAATTTGTAGAAAAAGAGGGTAGTTTTATAAAAAAAAATTGAAATGTTTAGTTTTGTGGAATTCATTTGGAAATTCTACCAATTTTTATGGAATTTAATATAGTTATATTCAATTTCATGGAATTGAATTTCTAGAATTGAAATCTACATTTTTTTCGTACTAAACATAAAAATATAAATTTCTAAATGAATCCATTCATTCTAAACGGGCTTTAATAATAAAATTTTCAAACTTTTATATATTTATATATATATGTATGCTCTTATAAATTACATAAATTTAATATATTTTAATTGATTCTAAATATTGCGATTAAATAGCATAAAATCAGTTGTTAGTAAAATACTTTTTGATAAAAGTATTATTTTCTGAAAACAAATATCTTTTTAACTTGTCCAACCAATAAAGGTTGCTTTTATTTAAGGCTTTACTTTCAGCATTTTAAATTACTGGTATTGTGCATTATTATTTAATAGTTCATAAGAGGAAGGCAACCTTTAAAATATTATTTGGCTTAATATTATAAATAAAATATTGAACAAATTATTTAAAATTTTTTTTTCCTGTTTCTTGGGATGCAAAATTATTAATTAATTGGGAAATGCTAAATGACGGGAGTATTAAATAATGTTAAAAGTGGGACCCATATGTATTTTATAATATTAAAAGTGGAATCCACATGTACTTTATCCTTGTAATTATATATATGGATCTCATTTTTAATATTATTTTAATACTCCCGTCATAACGGGACTCTCATCACCTAGCCGTACTCTAATTAATTATATCTTTGTACTCAAGTTTAGAGAGCTATTTTTTTTTTAAATTAAAAATTTTGTTAAATTACTTAAATTTTTCGTGTAGCATAGGTGAACGTAATTTGTTAATTTTAATTTTCAAAAACTTCTTTCCTTTTTTTTTTTTTGTTTGGATGCAAGAGAGGGGGAGGCCCCAAAGAAACGTCGGAGCCTAAAGATGATGAATCAACCTTGGCCATGCCACACCATAAGCATCATTAGCTAGAACGCTAGCCAACACAGAAGGCGGGTTGCAAAGGATATGCAAGCCAATCTCGGAATCCACAGCTAAAGCAGCTAACCAATCAGCAACCTGAACAACTTGCCAAGGTCGGCGTAGAAGCTCTTGTACCTGGTACCCCAAATTGGCCAACCTGATGTTCGGGCAAGAGGCAGAAGACACCAAATTCTTGGTCATAAACGACTCCATCTCAACTTCAAGACGCCAGACACCAAGGTCCCATGACAACTTCAAGCCATGAAGTAAAGCTTGTAACTCAGCCACCATCGAGTTGTAGGTAACCAACCAAATCAAAAAACCAGCCAACCACTTCACCTGCCAATCACGCAACACAAACACTTCACCTCCACAACTAGAATTCCCTCTACAGACACCGTCCGTATTCAACTTGCACCACCTACAGGCTGGAGGGGACCAATTCACCAAGATAACCTATTGATGGGTTGGAGAACAGGACGACTGCATCCCAGACCAGGCAGAGACATTCGAATGCAACTGGAAAAGCAACATATGCACCTTGGTATCCACGGAATAAATCTTAGCCTGGAAGACAACTTCACCATCGCCAAATCCACCAATAAATGAAACTCAAAACCTGCAAAGGAGAAATTTCAACAAAGCTGCTCTCTTTTATTTTATCATTATTATTTTTTAAAAGCAATGAAAAATATTATTAAAAGGTAGAGAAGGGTATTTGCACACCCAAAAGACCTGCCAGCTAAAGTAGTCTCAGTGTGGCAAGCAAAAAACAAGAAAGTGAAAATAATCAACCAACAAGACAAAAGCATCAATACATCAGCCCAAATAAATACTCCAAGCAGACATTAACAAAGCAAAACAAGCAACTGAGTAGTGGAACAATTTTGAACATAGCATCGCCAATAGCCGAGGAAATAAACACCAGGCAAAGCAGCAAAAATAAGTTGCAACAGCAGCATAGATAAGGCAAATCGAGATAATGAGATGGTAAAGAATCGGTCCTACAGTTAGTAAGAGAGGTCATTCTAGTAACATTGTTAAATTGGATGTTAACACCCATAAGAGTGCTTTTGTGAAAATTGATCTTCAAACCTAAAAGAAGCTCAAAGCAATGTAGAATTTTTTAACATTAAGAAGAGATTTCTCTGAGTCGGGCCCTGCAGGTTTAGATGGTGCAACAAGAGGTAAGTCGGGCCCTATTGGAGTGTTGTGAAACTCTCCGGATGGTATTTTACATCTTTTTTAAGTCAATTGATATTTTAAATTCTAATGAAGTAGAATTATTAGCATTTTTATTGCAGTTTAGATTTATTAAGAATCAAATTACAAATTAAAAAAAGCTTGATGATTGAGTCAAATTCAGTAAATATTTTGTGTTGGATTCTTTAAAAATAAAAACATCATGTAAGTGGTAGAAAAGTTTTAATAAATTTGATTTGACTGTTACTCGAATAAATTACATTGAGTTTAAACATATTAGTAGAAGTAACAATGATACCACAAATTACTTAAAAAAAAAAAAGTGTTGAGGCGAAGTACTTTTTTTTGCTCGAATATAACAGGAGTTGTATTATTTTGGTATTTGCAAATTTATGTATCTAATCTGTACTGTTGCATGAAGTTTTTGTCAGATTCTTTTGGGTTATCAAACTAAAAGATGAACTGCTGATAAAAGAAAATAATAACAAATATTGTTTGGCGAAACGTTTCCTGGTAAGCGCTGCCATGGAAAGTCCACTCGACCACTTATTTAACGAATGGATGCTTTTGCACTCAGATCATTCTTGTAGATTGGCATAAAAATTTTATTATGATAAATCTGATTAAATAGTATTCTATCCTGTAGAAGAAGAAGAAAAAAAAAAGAAAGCAAGGAAATACATTAATTATGTCAATTAATAATGGAAAACATAGATATTATACTCCACAACAGCGTCTCCAGTTTTTGGGTTATATGTATGAGTTCTTGCGTGAGCATAACCACGGGCAAACCGGAAAACACCACTGCCACCGACGATCGGCATTTCTCTAATGGGAGCAAGCGCCAAGTTACGACCCAAAACGCTAAGTGCACTTCCATTGAATTTTCCGTCCATAAATGCGAAATTCAAAACCATTAGCAAACCATCTTCACTTTGCGACGCAGACGCGTACATGCCTTGCGCTCTACCTACGAGCTTCGAGCTCAGATTCGGCGAAACAGTTAACGGATCATCGATCATCACCACCAAGCCAAACATTGTGTCGGAGGTGTTCGATTGTGGTTCTACAATTTTGACTGCAGATGGGTTTCGGCCGCTAACTATGTCGTGGAAGTAGAAATGCAGGTGGCTTAGCTTCTCTTTTTTCAGGCCAAGAGTCGCCGGAGACAAAATTCTTGAAAAATGGCTTGATTTTGCTGTGGCAAGTGAAAATAAGGCAATTGTGAAGAGAAAATAGAGAAATGGGAGGGTTTTGGCCATTGTAGATGAGAAATTCTTGAACTAGCGAAAGAGAGACGAAGGAAAAAGAAAAGACTTGTTGCCATATTGTTTTTTGCGTCAATTTAGAACCATAAATTCACTGGGAAAGTTCGGTAAGATTTTCAAAAGTGCGTTGGGAGTCATGGAGATATGACTAAAAGCAAAAGGATAGTGGACTTGACTTGAGCCACCTTTAATGGCTGCTGATTTTTCCTTTTTTCTTTTTTGACATTTGAATTTGGAAAAAGTAGGCTATCAGAATTGGAAAATGTACTATTTAGTCCCTAAATTTTGATCTAATTTATTATTTCATCCTCCTATTTTGATAAATTTAATAAGTAATTTTCGGATTTATTCCTTCGGATTATATGGTTCTTTCGTACACAAATGGCATTTCATTAATAAGCCAACTAAATTCTCGTAAGTTTGAAAAATAAAAATCAATAGTAAAATAGTTTTAATGATTAATATAATTAATTTATTATTTAGGATTAAGTATTATTGAATTTATTCTCGTAAATGGTTAGTATTACTTCTCAATGATAAACCATCTTTAATTTTTATGACCATCTTTTAAATATATTTAATTTATTGCCAAGTTAATAATATAGATATTAACCACTTTTTTACAGAAACTGAAAAATATGCAATGGACCTGAAATGATTACCAGATCATCAAAGCACTGTAACGGAGCCATCAATTAAATTTATGGGTCTAAAGCAAATTTCAAGAGTTAAGAGAGATGAAATTGAAAATTTTATTATTTTCAGGCGTAAAATAAAAAAATTTTAATATACTGTGAGTAAAATCGGAAAAAAAATCTTTTTTATGGGGGGGCGAGGACCTTAGCTCTGTCATTGTCAAAGCACATAAATGAATATTGAATATTCAACTTGATTTAATATTTGAAAAAAATTCATTAAAAATAAATTTAAAAATTGAAACTATTAAAAAATAGCTTAAAAAAGACGAACCGATCATATTGATTTAGTTCAGTTAATTTCTCTACACTAATTATTTCAATTCAATTTTTGTTTTTAAATTTTTTAAATTTATTTGGTTTGCTTCTGTTTGGTTTTTGGTTCGGTGTGAACCAAACTGCCGAAAGCTCATACTAAGGCCCTAAACTGAAACTGCAGTCGAAGAGGCCCAGGCCCAGCTTTTCTACACGAGCGATTAAGCACGTGGCAGCCAGTTCCGTTCCTCATGAAATATCAATGCAGAAGCAGGTGTCTCGAATTCTTCAATTGACTGGTAGTTGGATTCTTCTGCTCGCGAATGATGAATTACTGTAGAATTAACATTTCCCAGTAGCCAAACGGACAATCAGAATCAATGGTCCACTCTCGAGGTATTTTCCCTTGCTTTCTCACAACCCTATGCTGATCAAATTGCTCAATCTTTGCATCAATTAGATTTTTATTTTTTGCTAAATTGTTATTACACCTCTTAAATTGTTTTCGTAAGAAGGAAAAACTAATCTATTCTGAGTCTTTAATCGATTGTTAAAGTTAATTTCTTTATTTTATATTTGTTGGAGATTTTATGATTCTTTGAAGCTAATTGGCGCCTGAAATTTGATTGGTTAAACTAGTTGTGTATGCTGAAGATTGTAGTTGCTTATCGAGCATGTTGGGAATTAGGGTTTTAGCTGTTTATAGCGATAGGAAAAGATTGAAATTGAGGAGTAGAACCTAGTGATAACTTTTGATGTCATTTCCAATGAACCGCTACTTATCATTTTTTTTTTTTTTTGGCTACTGATATAAATTGATGAATTGAAGAACAATCTATTTGTCCAATGGAATGACTTCATTAATTTAGAGTGGCTTTTTAGTATTGTAATTTATAAATTTAGTGTTTGAAAATTTTCAATGAAATTTGTGGGTTATTGTTGTGTACTGATTAAAATTTTGCTATTGATGTTAAAAGGTAAAAAGCTGTTTAGTTTGTTAGTATTGATGATTGGATCAGCACATTGACCCTTAATTGCAATTCGATCCTTGTGAAATTGTTGCTGACAACTTTTAATTTAATTTAGGTTTGTGTTTTCTTTCAGGCATTCTGTGGACATGAAAGAAAGGAATACTACTTCAACGCTTAAGCGCATTTTAGTCAACTGTACTGTCCAGGTTTGTTGATAAGATTCAAGTTAGTGACTTGAACGTGTGTCTTTTCCTAACAGCTAAACTTTTAGGCTTCAGCAGTGGCATGGATGTGATGCTTCTGCTAAAACTTTTAGGCTTCATTATAGTTGGCAAAACAGGAGTATTACACCTCCAAAATTTACATATATAGGTCTGCTAATATTGCTGAAAAGAAGGTAGAATGATTTTGTTGTAAAAGATTTGACTACAAGCATAAGATATAGGAAACACGTTAAAAAATGAAAAAGCAAATGAAAATTTTGAAAAGATAAGACCTTTATTATGGTTTGACTCTGTGAAACTTTATGCTTTTCATTTACTAAATGATTTTGAATTAATTCCATTTTTTCCAAATAGTTTTCAATTATTAATAAGTTTTTTTATAGTTGCAAAGGTATGCATGAAGAATTTCAGTTAATGCATGACAGGTTCCTTTTTTGCCTTTTTCATTTCGCACATATGAATTCTCTCTAGTGTCTACCATTCTCAAACAAATTGTTACAAAAAATTCTTTAATCATTTGGATTTATAATACCACAAACTTCTCCTTTACTATTGGGAATGAACTAATTTATAGGCCTATATTTCAGTATGTTTTTTATTCATCAAATGAGTGCTCAGAAAGATGCATACCAGGATCAGCTGTTTGATACATGTGAAGTCTTCTTGTCTCCATGATGCAAAATTTTCATCTAGTTCCTATTTTACAGGCAAAAGAGTATGGGAGTTGTGTTGCAGCAAGGGTTCCAGAAATTGAGCATGATATGTGCTTGAAAGAATTTCTCGCACTGAAGAATTGCATGCAGAAGACGGTTAGCATACTTTTTAGTTGATAAGAAATTAAGTTTGCATTTAGGGGTATATTTGGTTGATGTGGAATGGGATGATCCTCATTCTTATTTTATTTTCAAATATTCTGGAATTTAAAATTTCATTCCATTTTGTTCCAAATATTTTTTAGAATTTAAAATTTCATTCCATATCATTCTATTGAAATTCGGTTTGGAATTCCATAACTCCATAATTTTTAATTTCTCGACCATAAATGAAATTTTAGCTTTTGCGATATATTTTAATATATAAAAATTTTAATTTAATAAGGAATAACTGCTATATTTATTTTAAACAAAATTATAAATACTAAGATAACATAATTAAATTGCTATAAAGAAACAATTGATATTTTGGTTTTTTTCAAATTCCAGGACATTAAACGTGGAATACCAATTTTAAAGGACAGCTAATTTCGTTCTAGAGGGAGCGCATAAAAGAAAATTTGAAAAAGTGGACAATTATTCTCTATGATCTAATTATCGGTTATGTGGTTTTATATGCTATTAATCACAAGGCCATCTTCTAGTCTAATTTGCTCCTTGCTAGTGCTGGTCATTGTTTCATTCTTTCTAGGTGCTTGTCCTTTGATCGATCCTAATGCTAGGCTTTTTTTTTTTTTTAATAAAGCATATTACCGTTTTCTTAGTTCAGTAATAATCTATTGATTGTGTTGTATAAGTGATCATGAAATTTAATTTATAGTTATTTATTCTTTACAATGAAAAATAAAAAAAAATTAAATAATATATATCTATTTTTTGAAAAAGGAAATTAGAATGATTGATTTGCTGGGTGGGGGAAAAGAAAGATTATTGAGCATAATCAAATAGAATGAATGATTTGCTTGGTGGGAGGAGGAAAGATAATTGAGAATGTAAAAAGAAAAAGATATTGCATAAACATATAGTAAAAAAAAGAGAAGTATATATATATAAGCACAAGTACATTTTCCTAATAACTGGATAACTTCAAACTCAAGAGCAATGCACCATTGAATCAAAGATGTTTTGATGAGGAACATATAAATTGTAACTCTGTGAAGTCGATTTTGTTTTGTTGATTTGTCTCTTGAGTTGCCTGTATGTTAGCCTATATATAACCTATATTAATTACTAATTAGGTTGCAGTATTCCATTATACTACTATTTTTAGAGTTAAATAGGAATTTTTTTTTCTAAATATTAAATTTTGAAAATATTTTGGTCAAATTATAATTTAATATTTTAGTATATCTTAATTTTCTATAAAAATATGTGCTTCAATTAAATTAATAATAAGATAAAATTTTGGTATATAGATTGTGATATGGAATTTTCTTTTATATCTTTATTCTGCCAATATTTTAAAGAGTACATTTCAATTTAAATTCTATAATTTTGAAGTAAAATTCAGTTTGGAATTTCGATTTGTATTGGAATATTTCAAAGCAAGTAACAACCCTACTTGCATGTGAGACCCTAAAATTGTTAGAAAGAAAGAATTAAGAAGAAGAAGAAGAAGAAGAAGAGGGAAAATTCTTATTATTTGTATTCTTATGAAGATGTTTTCATATCTTCTCCTTGCTTTTGATTGGCAGATACGAGGAAAGGCTTAGGCATTTGTCATTGATATTTTAGGCATCTACTGAAGTAAACACCATTTTAGCCTCTCAGCGTGTAGTGGGGAATACACTGGTAAAGGCTTCATTTAAATACTGGATAAAAAATGCGACGTTGTCTTTCTGGGATTATGATGCTCTTTTAAATCTAATAGTTTTTTTTATTCGATTTATAACTGAAACATTTCTTTCTTCTCCATTGATTTAATTCTTCTTTACGGATTTTTAAAGCATATGACTCTGGCTCAGGATTGCTCAATTCAGTGCTAGCCATATACTCTTTTTAAATCTCAAGCTTGAGAGGCAAAGAACTTAGGAATGTCTGGGAAAGCATCAAGTTCACAGCTTACTGTTGGTTTTAGTGGGTCTGGTGGGCTATCACATGTTTATATTCAATCTCCACCTTTGCGATGTAGCATTCCGGGGTCAAGGGGTTTATATTATGATGATGGGAGTAAGATGCTACTTGCCCCAACTTCTAACGAGGTAAATGTGATCTTAAAATCTTTCAGGCATGAAAAGTTCAATTGCATTAAGATTTTTTACAAAATGATTTGTTTACATATTTAAAGTGACAATAAGTCAATTTTGTTTCAACTGAAAGGTCTTGTGTACTGCTATCTTTTCAATCTTTTTTCTTTAATCCAGGTGTTTTCTTGGAAGACCATTCCTTTTGATCCTTATGTTGCTCCTACATCTGATTCAATAACTGAAGGGCCCATCTTATCTATTCGATATTCTTTAGACACAAAGCTAATGGCAATCCAACGGTCTAGTCAAGAAATACAGATTTGGCATAGGGAAGCTGGTGAAACTTTCAGTCACAAGTGCAGGGCAGAGTCAGAGAGTATACTAGGATTCTTTTGGACCGACTGTCCACTGTGTGATTTAGTACTTGTGAAAACTAGGTATAGAGAAATTTTCTTTTTGTTTATGTAACTATTAAGGAATTGATTTTGCCATTCTTTTATTGACTTCTTAGTGTATTTACTGGGTTTCAATTGGCATATGTTCTTTTGGACAAAGGAAAATGTTCCTTAAGGTTTAAACTCTTTCTGCGAATGTGGAACATACAGTTAGTAATCAACATTCAAGTAGTATGTTAGAGAATTTTTTAGTAACCCATATTAAAAAACTTCTATGTATTTTTGTTACTCAATCAACCTGAAAAAATATTGTCTGCCAACAAAATGAAGATAACCTCTATTGGTTTGTTGTCCCAAAGAAGATAAATAAAAGGTCCCTGCAGTACTACTTGCTCCTTTTTCTTTTTTTGTTATTACTATTTTTTTGTTCTGTTTAGATACAGTTCCTTTTTATACGTCTCTAATATCTATTGTTATTCATTTGACTAAATTTGAGTTTTAACCTCAGTGGGCTCGATTTACTTGCCTATGATCACGAGTCAAAATTGCTTGACTTGGTGGAGACAAGGAAACTGAATGTCAGTTGGTATATCTATACACATGAGAGTCGCTTGGTTCTTCTTGCTTCAGGAATGCAATGCAAGACAATCACTGGATTTCAGGTGTGTCTGCAACCATCACTATTAGCTCAAGTTTTATTTAGTTCATTCTAAACTTGGCTACATAGTCTTCTCCTGTGGTTAGTCTGCCAGAAAAACTATATTAATCATCCTTTCCGATTCCATTTTCCAATCGTCTTTTTTTTTCCTTGATGGTCTAACAACATGCACTTAAGTGGTGACATTGATTAATATCAAGAGCATTGCAAATTATGGAGTCCAGATGGTTGCACCTTCAAGAAACCATAGCTTGTCTTTTGATTTTTTTTTTTTCTTTTCCCTGGGATAAGTTGGTATTTGCTTCTATATCGGAATATGCTTCTAGAACTTTTAGGGAGGTTTCTTTTGAGCATTATCTTGAGGGTATCAGTTTTTACTTAGTATTCACTTTGGATGTTGTTGGTTGTTGAGTCTGTCCTCCATGGTGTACTTTTCTTTATTATTTCTGAATAAAATTTCTTCTTCAATAAATGAAAATGACCACTTATAGTTCTGGCATGAATTAGGAAAGCAGTTTTGTGATGCCTGATATGGCTATCAATTAATGCTTCTTGACAATCACGTTGCAATTTCTACAACTTTTGGGTTCTTTCATTACTCTGACAAGGTTGCTATTTTTTCTTTTCAGCTTTCATCTGCAGGTATTGTTCGCTTGCCAAAATTTGAAATGGCAATGGCCAAGTCTGAGGCTAACAATAAACCTGTCCTAGCTGCTGAAGATATCCATATTGTGACTGTGTAAGTTTTTTCAGTTTGGTTTCTTTCACTATTATGCATAAGTCACACCTATAATAATTGTAAACCTATTAACATTTTTCAGCTATGGGAGGATATACTGTTTGCAAGTTGATAGGATAGCAATGCTACTTCACTCATATAGGTTTTATCGCGATGCTGTTGTACAACAGGTAATCCCCGGTTTAAATTGCTCACCACTCTTTTTGTCTCATGCCTCTGCTAAGGGTGGATGCTTAATCTCTAGCACTGGTGATAAGACTTGTTGCAAATAAAATGTAATTGTTGGGAAAAACCTCCCTATCGCTACCTCATAGTTAGCCTAAGACAGCCATTTTAAAATGTTGTTAATGACAAGGACCACCGGTTTTTAGTATGTTTGAGAGTTTTCTGTTGATGTTGTGTTTTCGCCAAGTCCATCTCTTGTAAATAGCTTCTCTTTTGCAGTTGGGGTACACCACTAGATAAATGTAATGTGCTGAAGGGGCAAAAATTTTTGTTCCAAATTTTTTGAGCTCAGACTGAGCTAATTTTGAACAGTTACTATAGGGTTGAGCAGCATGCTTTACTGCAGTCTATTAAATAGGTGAGGAGTTGAATTTTGCTAGGCATTGATGTAGACTGCCATTTGCAAGACGGACAGACATGCAGTTGATTCTTTCGTTCGTTTGATCTGCAATGCACCTTTACTTGAATTATGATTTCCAAGGGGAAAAAATCAATTTACTAGAAACCCAAACTTAATGCAATTAGTAAAACAGATCAATTGCTAGAATATGAATTGGTGCAATGCTTTTTGTAGGGTTCCTTGCCAATATATTCAAGCAAGATTGCTGTGAGTGTAGTCGATAATGTACTCCTCATTCATCAAGTGGATGCAAAGGTTGTTATACTCTATGACATATTTGCCGACTCTCGAGCACCCATATCTGCTCCACTTCCTCTACTGTTTAGAGGTTTCCCTAGGTCAAATGTTCCTTACTCTCGATCTAGTAGCAAAGATAGTGAAAGTGCAGAGGCCAACACAAGTGATCATGAAACAACCATTTACGGAGATGACTGGACATTTTTAGTTCCTGACCTAATATGTGATGTTGCCAGTAATTTGTTGTGGAAGATTCATCTAGACTTAGAGGTAAGTTTGTCAGTTTTCTGTTGCATGTTTTTGTGCAATATAAGTACTATTGTGTAATTAACCTCTTTCTTTCCCTTCCAGGCAATTTCTGCCAGTAGCTCTGAAGTTCCTTCAGTACTAGAGTTCCTGCAGCGACGGAAGTTGGAAGCTAACAAGGTGGAGAAAGCTTTTTACACTTTGATCTGCTCTTTCAATTTTTTAACATGGGGGCCTGTGTATTAAGAAATCAATTACTGAATGATTTAAACTTTATGTACCCATCAAGCGTGCTCTTTAGTTATGAATTTTTAATGATTAACATGTGGTTATTGTATACTTGTGCTGTTTCAGGCTAAACATTTGTGCCTGGCAATAACACGTACTATCATCTTGGAAAGGAGACCAGTGTCCATGGTTGCCAGGGCAATAGATGTCCTTGTTTCTAATTACTCTCACTCAATCAAAACAGGAAGCTATCTGAAGGGAATAAAAGTGGAGAGGACTTCAGCTTCCAGCAGGGCACATATAAGTAGTTCCATTCCCGGTGCCAATTTATCTGCGAGTGGGATTGATCTACTTGGAAAATCAAACAAACATACTCCTACCGTTGGTGTTGAGAATGAATCAGTCAATAAGTCTCCAAATATTTCTACTTCAGATTCGGAAAGTGAGGCACAATCTGAATCACTCAAAATCACCAAGGGTGGTCTTCAGAAGGTGGAGGGGGAGAACTTATTGGGTGCTAAAAATGCTAGCTGCAAAGTCCAGCCATCATCTTCTCAACCTCATCGTCCTGGACTGAGTAACAACCCTCTAAATGCTAATGTTTCTGAGCGGCAGGAATTGCAACTTGCTTCACCAGCAATATCACCCGATGAGATGTATAGCTTTGTTTTTGCTCCAGTTGAAGAAGAGATGGTGGGGGATCTGTCTTACTTGGTTTCCATCATTATTGAATTCCTTCGCAGGTGTGCTATTGATTATAACAATTCAAGCCTTTGCACTGGTAACACTGTGATTAGATATGGTTTCTACACTTTAACTTGGCTTCCATGGATTTACATCTGAACCATTGGCTTTGCAAAGCAACCTGCATTATATGAATTTGAGAAACTTGAGGCCATCATGGTTGTGTTAATGAGGCCAACTGGCATGACGGAAATATGACACTGCCTCTCATCCCAATAAAATTGTATAATCAAGTAAAATTGCTAATAGAATTTTAATAATTACTGGTTTATTAGATATCTCATTAAAATAATTGACAAGTGTGTAACTCTTACTTGATGGATCCATTCAGAAATATAATCAAACTAGTGGCTTTCTTTGGTCTTCTGAACCCAGAAATCTTAGCAAACTATCTTAGGCCTTGCATCTATAATGATCTATGTATCTATTGGATGGCTTGGACCAGGGAAGTGGTCCAAGAAGATGGTTTCAAAACATTTTGTACATTGATTGAAGTTATCTTATTTCTTCTTATTATTTGAGTTTGCTTCTCTGAGTGGTGTATTTTTTTGTTTTATTTGTTTTCAATGTTGCAGCACAAATTTGGAAAAGGTTAAAGTTCATCCAAATCTCTATGTGTTGACGATACAAGTTTTAGCCCACAATGAGCGATATACAGAACTTACATTGTTTGTCATAAACAAGGTTTTGAAATGTCTTTTAAAAGTGTGCTTTTTAAGTCAGGAAAACTCTATGTTATATTATTGTTATTTATGATCAGAGTTATTTTTTTACAGGTTCTTGAGCCCTCAAAAGAAGTAGCAATGCAGCTTCTAGAATCAGGCCGTCAGAATAGCCAAATCAGGAAGCTGGGTCTGGATATGCTGAGACAGCTCTCTTTACATCATGACTATGTAGTGCTACTAGTGCAAGATGGATATTATCTTGAAGCCTTGCGTCATGCAAGGAAGCATAAGGTAATTATGTTTTAACTCATCTAAAATGTCAAGCTTTACAAATGGTCGTATATTTAACAATTGGCACTAAAAAGGTCAAGGTTCAACTCTTGTATACATGATCTAGCTATCCAAGTTCTGATTATTTCGTCAGCAGTTTTTACTGAATTTGAAACTTTCGTACACTCTCTCTCTCTCTCTCTTCTTTTTTTTTTTTTGGCAGAAGCATTGAAAGAGTTAGTGCTTCGCTTAAAACCCAAAATATTCTTTGCACTATCATCTTTATTTCTTGTCAATTTTCTTCTTAGTTATTTTATGTCAACGTCTTCCATATTTCAACAAAATGGCGGTAATAAATTGTTGTAATGGCAATGTCCAATCTAGCGTTGTTTCGATAAATCCAGTCCGGTGGTTTTTTCTCCCTTTTTTGCGTGAAATTTCTTTATTATCTCACATTTTATTTAGCTAATGTTCTCGTGATGTTTTACAAAAAAAAATATTAGATGGAATTAGTTCCTAAGTGCTCAGTTCCTCTTTCAGGTCAGTACTGTCCGGCCTTCATTGTTTCTCGAAGCTGCTTTGACTTCCAATGATTCTCAGCTTCTTGCAGCTGTTCTGAGATTCTTTTCGGACTTCATCCCTGGATTTGGAAACACATCAGATCACCACAAATATTACCGCATTCTGAATGAGATGAACTCAGCCATAGCTACTTGAAACTCATTCGGACATCTGATTATGACTTTTTGGAGTATGAGAACTACCAATATCTAGGTTCAGAAGATGAGAGACTTCATTTTTCTGTTCATGTCTCAAACATAAGAGACAAAAAGGTAATTCGTTTTTAGCCGGCATGTTTCCCTCTGGTCTGGGCACTAAGACCAGTTGAACTGTTTCATAGTTTAAATAGTTTTAACTATTTTGAGAAAGATGAGTACAAATGCAGACTTTTGACCTGCATTAACACGAGATTTAGACCTAAAAAATTCATTTGTTTATTTGTTCATTCATTGTTTGTTTTTTATGAGACACAAACCTTGATATCTGGTTGTGTTGTAAGAACATTAGGATGATTTGATGACATAGAGATTGACAAATTCCCATTTGACATTGACGAGGCATACTTTATTTGAAATTGGTAATAATGATAACGGCCTAATTGATACATCCGACTTTGGACTTTCAGTGATTATTTTTGTGGTTTCTGAATTTTATGGTGGGTTTATCATAATTTTATATCTCATTACTAATTATACTTTTTGTCAAAATGACATGCGAAAATGTAAGATTATGATTGAATCTAACAAAATTATTTTATATCGGTAAGGGTATAAATGTTATTGAAGCCACAAGGAGAATCGAGTTAAAATTTATACATTGAACCACAAAGAAAATCGGAAAATCAATGCAAATTTATATATTAGGGCTAATGTTGGAGACAACCTATGTTATACTACAGTGATGAAAGCAGAGGGTGGTGCCTGTTTGTCTGTACTTTATGGTGCATGTGAGAATCAAATTTGCTACGATGAAAAGTCCCCATTCACCTACCCACCGTTAAATGAGGTCACTTATTTTCACCTTAATATTCCATCGTACTTACAGGAATTGATGATTGATATATGGTTCTTAGATGGACCGTCGTACTCCTGTTTCAAACCACTGTTGTATTTGCTAAATCGGCATTGCTTCTATGTAAAGCCCGTTAGTGCGTCCGAGATACTTTAGGTAGTATGGTAAGTACAGCTAACAGGCGTGCTGGTGTGCATTACCGAACTCAACTCATCTTCATTATAGTAGCCATAGTCGTTCTTTTTTCTTTTTGTGCACTTGTTTGTCGTCTCGGATAATATTTATAGACTAAGGCTCCGTTTTCTTTTTGAAAAAATAACTTACATTTGAAAAATGTTTTCCTTAAAAATATTTTCGAAATAATTTATTTTCCCTTATTTGGTTGTAATTTGAAAATTAATTAAAAATATTAAAATTTTAAACTCCTAAAATCATAAAAATAAAAATACTAATAACATAAATTTCATATTTTAAAAATTATATCATTAAATATGAGAATAATATAAAAAAAATATAAATTATAAAAGTTGCATATGACCGAGAGTGGTGGTGGCCAACCGGTGGTGGTGAAAGGTAAATGATGATAGTGGCCATATGGATTTATAAGCTTTTAATAAATTTATCATAGTCCGAAAAATATTTTACGCTCTTTAAGATGAAAGTCATTTTTTCTTAAAAGTGACTTAATTTTTCATTAACTATAAAAATATTTTTCGTTAATTTATTTTTTATCCTGAACACCTCCACACAATGAAAAATTATAAAAAATATTTTCTTGCAAGTTATTTTACGAAAACAAACGGAGTGTAAATTATACTGCCAAACAAACAACTCATAGCATATATATATTTTATGGAGGAAATTGTTTTGTTTAAGCTTTACCAATAATGTTGACTAAAGCCCCAAATTGCTTTACAATGTTTTTGGAAATTTCATATAAGCAACTTCCATTTCAAGCTTTAAATGATACTAATAAAAAATTAGCTGAGTTGGTCCAATCATTTAAGTTTTAATTCTAATTAAAATTAATAATAAGATCATTATTCTTAAATTATTGTTATTGGTAAGCTTTTTTTTAGCTTATTGCTTTATTTATTTTCATGTATATTAATATTATTGCATTTGAAGTATGTATCATTTTAGCAATCATTACCATTTTAAGTCAGTCATTCATTACCTAATCCACCCTTCTGCATGATATAGTTCTTTCAGAATCCACATTTTGTCGAAGTTGTTGGTTGATTGCAATAATAATAAATTAAAGTTACAAATTTATCCCTTGTGTGCTCTTCAGAATCCACCCTTTATTATTTTTATTCTTTAGAAAATAAAGTTAAAAATTTATGATAGAACAAAAAAATTTTCCTCCAAAAAAAAATATTTACACCTTTCCCATTTTGGACCAAGTAGAATTCAATTACGATAAAGATGATGGAGATACACTGAAATCATTTATTCCATTATTTTGTCCTTTCTCAATTCCTTAAAGCCAACCATATACTTCTAATTATGATACTTTTCTCAGGTTAATTAGGTAATTTCATTCTATCAAAGCTTCCATAACTTGACCTTTATCATTTGATTAATTAAGCTATAATTCTATAATTAAATATTTATGTTGATAGAGAGTAATTACAAAAAAGGAAAAATTGAAAATTTTTTAATTTGGGATTTTGATTAAGAATTTCACTTTCTTGGAACCACACGCATGGCTTACATTAGATTCCACCAAAGGAATCCTCTACTTTACTTGCAATTGCAAAGGAGTGGGTAACAGACACTACAACCATACAACCTTTTCTCCTTTCATTCTTTTAAATAATATAATTTTAAATTAAAACCTTAAAAAACAATGTCTCAAAGCTAAACTGTCCTACCACTGCCTTTGATTACGCTGACTTTTTTTTTTTCCTATAGAATTCAATTTTAAAATTTTATTACATCCAATTATTTGGAAGAAAGTGTGATTTGTAAATTTGTAGTCAAATGGGAATTTTATGTAATCCTATAAAGATAGCAATTACACAATTTTAATCAGATTAATTAATTCTAATCATTATGATGGTAATATTAATTAATTCAAATTTAAGCACTATATAATTTATAAAATCAAATAAATTAATTTGAATTGATTTTATTTATCAAATAGTTTGAAAATTTTGCTTTAATTTCTGATTTCATTTGAAAAATTGTCCAAACCACAGTAGACCAGACCTGTTTGAAATTAATTGCAATGCTTGTTTTTTTGGGGAAAAACAAAATTCATTTGTCCCATTCCAAGTCACAGACACACGCACAAAACAAATTCTAGTGACCACTAAATTCCATTTTCCATCTAGCAAACTAGGGACGCATGACCTACAAGCTGGTACACATACAATTGGCGCTTCAAATTATAGGGCATGTTGCCTTTAGAATAGTCATTTTCGCAAAACAAAAGGCTTTGAAAATGTAACTATTATTAAATCATTCAGCATAATGTATATGTGTAGCACTCCTTCTGATGCTTGATGATGGGTATGCATCAATGGCGGCCTTTGCAATTGTTAAAAGGGAAGATATATGGTGAAAATGGATAAGGACAAGGTATCTTCAAATCTTGGTAAAAGGATGACCGAACAAAGCAAAAATTTATGGTATTGTAAAAGAGAAGCAACAACGATGTTTTAGGTTTTGAGTTCTGACCCACTTGGAACCACTCATCGCATAAATGTGACTCTGGTGTGTGAAAGTCGTGTGATTGTGCACCAAAAATCCTACATCATGAAATTTCCAACCAAAACCATCTCCTTTACCTAATTCTTTTTGCGTATATCCATTCAATTATCAAATGAAATGGATTATGTTTGGTTTGATTTTTATGTAATCGAGCGATTTTTCGTGCTTCACATGGCTGCATAATATTTTATAATTTAAATTTAAATATCACAGTGTAAAATTAAAAAATTTTATACTAAAATAACAGCCCAAGAAAAGTAAAAAGGCAAAAAAGTTTATTCAAATTAAGATGGATAATGTCATTACTTTATTAGATTAAGGCACGTGCAAAAAATGACATTAATTGCAAATATTTATTTTTTATCAATTTATGCCTTTGATGATCCAAAATTCATATAACAAATATATTTTTTTTTTACCTGCAATATTAATATAGAACAAACTTAATGTTCAAATTTTAACTCAAAATTAATTTAGCACGTGCAAAAAATGTCATTAATCAAAATGTCATAAAACACAACCTTTAAATCTTAATAAAAAAAAGGCCTGATAACTAAAAAAAGTATGAACTTTGGCATTTTTAATAATTTGGACCAATTCTTTTAATTGATTCTGCGAAGTAATTTTTTTTAATAATTCTTTTACTACTATGTTGATGTAGCCATTGGTAAAACCCTCTCCATTATATGTCACTTGTTGACCGTAAATTTACATTGCATAATTATTAAAAGAATTGGTTAAAATTATTAAAAAAGTCAAAATTCAAGAATTTTTTTCAAGTCATTAGATCAAAATTTGTAAGTTTACCAATTTTAGTCAAGATTATTACATGCACGTCAAAGTATAGTCTAGCGGTAAGTGCATATACAACTTTGTAATCTTAAGCTTTTTTATTAAAATTAATTTTTAATATTTATATAATTTATTTATCAATAAATAATTTTATAACTAGTAATATTCAAATTTAATTTAATAAATATAGTTAAATATTTTATAAATTTTAATTATAAAATTTTTCAATTTAAATAATATATTTTAATAGTTAATGATAAACTGTTACGACCTAAAACTGTGGGCTAGACCGACACTAGGACCTAGGTAAGCTTAAGGCCCCGAGGCCCGTAGTAAGCCTAAATTATAAAAATCCATTATTATTATCATTTGACCGACGAAATAGTAAGCTCATATTATGACATTATTCATAATATAATCAAAGTTTACATTTCTAACCCATCCTTAGTATTAAATAATGTTCACAGCTCGGGCCCATATCCATTTAATAAAAATATATTCTCATGTAAATATTTATTTGTCATAATATGATTAAACTATTCCTATTATATACTCTCTAAATGTTCAAAAAGAACACTACACAATTTATTTATAACCACATGACAATTTCTTTTACATAACCAAATATTAATTAAACATCCTTACTGCGGAGTTAAATAAAATGTGCGGAAACCATAAATATTAACAAAAAATTTATATTAACATAATCGAATCTCTACGGAGAAAGAAGCAGAGTCTTATAAACCAACGGTACTTTTATTTCCTGAAAAATATTTATGTAAGGGAGATGAGTTTCACTAAACTCAGTAAATAATAATAAATAATGTAAACTCATACATTCAAGCAATATGCTTTCACAATATAATAAATGGGCATACTTCACAAGCACATGTCATACATCAGCATCTTCAAACAAATCACATTCAAATATTTACAACATGTGAAAATTAGTCAGTGAAGTCACAAATCCACCTATTGGCCCCCGGCCAATTTCCATTATAATAATATATATATAACAGGGAGCCGATCCCCCATATCTGGCCCACTGACCCATAGTGACACACGTCGTCCCAATTTCCACCCAGATACAAAAGCACATTATTTCACAACACAGTTATTCACAAATATATTCAATACAATAAATGCAACATATGAATGTAATCAATGACGAAAATTATATAAATTTAGAGAACTGAAATATTATATATTAAAGATTAAAATTATAGAACTGAGATATTATATTTGAAAAATAAAGGATATCAATATAGCAATAAGAAATTATTCATGATTATTTAAATAATATGAAGAATATATGGTATGCATATGAAATGCATGTATGCAGAATGGTGTGCACCATTTATTATTACTCACAGTGACCGCAAAATAAGTTTAAATCTGTCCTGAGTTCTAATTTGGAGGAGCAGTAGAGGAACTTGGTCGATCTAAGAAACGCGTATAATAAGAAAAATATAATTAGATACTGACTCCATTAATTAAGAATATTATTTTAATAAACCTATCTGTTTATTTTATTCTTTTAGACTAAATTTCTATTAATTCACTAACCTTACTATTTACCAGTAATTAATTTATTTACTTTTTTTGTATCTAGTATAAATATCAATTCTATTCATTCTGCCATAAAATATATTTATACTCCAAATTATAATTTAACACTAATAATAACAATAATTCATTAGCAATTTTTACCAAATACTCTAATTATCATCCGAATAATTTAATTATATAAAAATCTTTAATAATCATTTAATTTTTGTGCTAAAAACCATTAACCTTTGTAATAATTCATTTATCACCATTAACAATATTCTAATATATTTAATCCTAATAATAAAATTTCACCTTTCGATAATAATTCATTTAATCAACCTATTAATTGATCCTATTCTTTTATATACTCAATTTATTAAAAATCCTTTAAATATACCCATTAATCCTTAATAAAGAAATTTTCAAAATTTTAGAATCTTAACGCTAACTAATTAATTTGCTAACCTTCAAAATCAATTAAAATCCTACAATTACTCTTTAATTACCCAAATCATCAATTAATTTATTTTATCCAATTTCTCCAATTAATC
>CANUEX010010038.1:0-21673 GCA_948099535.1 Jatropha multifida
TTTCCGCCGCGACTTCTACCAGGTGTTGCTGCCGCTGATGCAACAGATGGGGAAAACCATTTTTGCCATCAGCCACGACGATCACTATTTTACCCACGCCGACCGCCTGCTGGAGATGCGCAATGGTCGGTTGACTGAGCTGGTCGGTGAAGAGCGCGCGCAAGCTTCCCGCGACGCCGTCTCCCGCACTGCCTGAGCAATGCGCCCCCTTCGAGCGAAGGGGGCATTCGCTCCTTTTTTCACCAAACGCCCCCGCTGTTTATTATTTTTTACAAAAGCTGCCGCTATGCTTAAGTCTATTCGGCCCCGGCTTCAGGGCGCTTTGCATTCAGGGAACGGCTAATGTCATTGAGCAAAAAAAACAGCGTCAAACTGCGCGACGAGGAGCGTGCGCGCCTGATTTGGTTACTGATCACCCATAAACCGCTTACCGCCTCACTGCTCGGACAACTCACCCTCGCCGAACAAGTGGATAGCGCTGCGCTGGAGCGGGATCTGGCAGAGGTTAACGCGCTGGTCTCCCACTTGCCGCCTCCGGATCTCGCCGATACGCTGGAGGCCTTGCCGGTGGATGAACGCCACGCATTATGGAGGCTGGTGAGCGATGATAAACGCGGTAAAGTGCTGCTTGAGGCATCGGAAAATGTCTGGGATGACCTGATTGATGAGATGAGCGACCGCGCGCTGCTCGATGCACTGCAAACGCTGGATATCGACGACCAAATCTGGCTGGTGCAGCATCTGCCGCGTAATCTGACCGGCCGCTTAATGGCGACATTACCGCGCGCAGAGCGTAACCGCATGCGGGAAGTGATGCGCTACGGCAAAAACTGTGTCGGCGCGATCATGGAGTTCGAGGTGATCACCGTGCGCTCTGAAGTAACGTTGGCGGCGGTTCAGCGCTATCTGCGACGACTCGGCAAAATGCCGGACAACACCGACAAACTGTTTGTTATCGGCCGTGATAACCGGCTGATGGGGGAACTGGCGTTGCAAACCATTTTGCTCAATGCCGCCGGGAGTCGGGTCAGCGAAGTGATGGATGAGGATCCGGTGGCCTTTTCTCCGGAAGAGGACGCGGAAAAAGTGGCGCGTACTTTCGAGCGTGACAACCTGCTTAGCGCGGCAGTGGTCGATGATAACGGAATGTTGATGGGGCGTTTGACCATCGATGAGATCGTCAATGTGGTCTATGAAGAGACTGATAACGATTTGCGCCAGATGGGCGGTCTGAGCGCCGAAGAAGACGTGTTTGCCCCGGTAAGCAAAGCGGTGAAAACCCGCTGGGCGTGGCTGGCTATCAACTTGTGTACGGCATTTATCGCCTCGCGCGTGATCGACGGTTTTGAACACACCATTTCGCAACTGGTGGCGCTGGCGTCGCTGATGCCGATTGTCGCCGGGATTGGCGGCAACACCGGCAACCAAACTATTACCATGATTGTGCGCGCGCTGGCGTTACAAAACATTCAGCCGGGCAACTTTGCTTTCCTGATTATGCGTGAACTTGGCGTCGCGTTGATTAACGGTCTGGTGTGGGGCGGCATTATGGGCTGCATCACATGGTGGCTGTACGACGATGCGGCGCTGGGCGGCGTCATGACGCTGGCGATGGTGCTGAACTTATTGATGGCGGCGTTGATGGGAGTGTTGATCCCGATGATCATGACCCGGCTGGGGCGCGACCCGGCGGTTGGCTCCAGCGTGATGATCACCGCGATCACGGATACCGGTGGCTTCTTTATTTTTCTTGGGCTGGCGACGCTGTTTTTGCTGTAACGTTTGCTGACTTACGCCACTTTGGCGGCGTGAGCGCCAGCGTGACCAGCCCGCCCAGCACACCAATCGCCAGGTTACCGGTACTGACGGTAGCGACCACCGTGACCAGCATCACCACCGTTTCCATGACCGGCGCCTGCCTGAGCGTTGCCGGTTGCAGGCTGCCCCAGTTAAAGGTTTTAAAGGCAACGATGGCCATAATACCCGCCAGCACAACCATCGGAATTTTCGCCATCACGCTACTGAGTGCTGTCACCAGCAGCAACAGCACCAGCGCGGCAGCCAGCGTTGAGACGCGCGTGCGACCTTTACCCATCTCCACATTCACAATGGTCTGACCGATCATCGCACAGCCAGCGATCCCACCATAGAACCCCGCCAGAATATTGGCGATGCCAAGCCCGGCGCTCTCGCGGCCTTTGTGCGAAGGCGTATGGGTTAAATCGTCCACCAGTTTGGCGGTCAGCAGGGATTCCATCAAACCAACAAAGGCGATACTCAGCGCGCAGGGCCAGACGATATTCAATGTCTGCCAGTTGAGCGGAACCAGAAATGAGCTTATCCCCGGTAATCCGCCCTGCATTGGGCCTTCATCGCCCACGGTCGGCAGAATCTGCCCGCTGAAGAGAGTAAACGCGGTGAGTAACACAATGGCAACCAGCGGCGCAGGGATGCTTTTTACCCAGCGCGGCAGCCACAGTACAATCAGCAGCGTCAGTACGAAAAGCCCCACAATCAGCGGGTCTTTGCTCCAGAAATGGGGGATTTGTGCAAAGAAGATCAGAATGCCAAGTGCGTTGACGAAACCGGTCATCACCGCATGAGGAATAAAGCGCATCAGTCGCGCCATACCGCTCAGACCGAAGAGAATTTGAATCACCCCCGCCAGTAAAACCGCCGGGAGGATGTATTCCATACCGTGTTGGTTAACCATGGGACCGATAACCAGAGCGACTGACCCCGCTGCCGCCGTCACCATCGCCGGGCGTCCGCCCAAAAAAGACATGCTGAGGCACAGTACGACCGAGGCAATCAGGCTCACTTTCGGGTCGACACCGACAATCACCGAGAAAGAGATCACTTCCGGGATCAGCGCCAGCGCAGTGATCACGCCAGCCAGACATTCACGGGTCAATAATGACGGGGAACGCAGGACATCAACGCTACGGTTTGCCGGGGAGTGTAATTTTTCAGTCATAAGGTTCGCAGGTCGGTGTGGCGTTCAACAACAGGCGCGCAAACGGCATCGGTGCGTTTGGCAAAGCGCAAAATAATAGCAGATTTTAACCGCGGCGGGTCAACAATAAGTGTTAAATCTAATCTGGAAAATCAACTTATTAGTAACATTTATACAATGAATATTTAATGTTTAAACATTATTTAAATCTCACTTCTTAAGTGCTACGTTAGGAGGGTTAACTACTTTACCCTCAATAAATGCGAATAAAACAGCACTAAAAGTAAGGCATTAATACCATGAAAAGAATGACTGCCAGGCTGTTTTCGATGGCTGTCGGGCTAAATGCTGTCTCAAAGGCAGCGAAAGCGTCCGCATCGAAAGAGCAGGAAACAGATGTGCTTTTAATCGGTGGTGGGATCATGAGTGCCACATTGGGTACCTGGCTTCAGGATCTCGAACCCGACTGGTCGATTACGATGGTGGAACGGCTGGATGCCCTGGCAGAGGAGAGCTCGAACGGCTGGAACAACGCCGGTACGGGCCATGCTGCTTTAATGGAGCTGAACTACACCCCGCGCGCGGCTGACGGCACGGTCAGCATTAAAAAAGCGATTGAAATCAACGAAGCGTTCCGTATTTCTCGCCAGTTCTGGGCGCATCAGGTCAAAACCGGTGTGCTGCGCGAACCGCGCTCATTTATTAACACCGTACCGCATATGAGCCTTGTCTGGGGCGATGACAATGTGAACTTCCTGCGTGCCCGTTACAAAGCGTTGCAGCAGTGTTCGCTGTTCCGCGGTATGCGCTATTCCGAAGATCCCGAGCAGATCAAACAGTGGGCGCCGCTGGTGATGGAAGGGCGTGATGCGAAGCAAAAAATCGCCGCTACCCGCACCGAGATTGGTACTGACGTTAACTTCGGTGAACTGACGCGCCAGATGATTGGCTCATTGCAGAAAAAAGAGAACTTCTCTTTGCAACTGAGCACGGAAGTTCGCAGCCTCAAACGCAATGCCGATAACAGCTGGAGCGTGACGCTCAGCAACCTGAAAGGTGGCAGCGAACGCGTGGTAAAAGCGAAGTTTATCTTTATTGGCGCGGGCGGCGCGGCGCTGAAATTGTTGCAGGAATCTGGTATTCCGGAAGCGGCAGACTATGCCGGTTTCCCGGTTGGCGGCCAGTTTCTGGTGGCGGAGAACCCGGATGTGGTCAACCACCATCTGGCAAAAGTCTATGGTCAGGCGACCGTTGGCGCACCGCCGATGTCGGTTCCACATATTGATACCCGCATTATTGATGGTAAACGTGTGCTGTTGTTCGGACCGTTCGCGACCTTCTCAACACGTTTCCTGAAAAACGGTTCGCTGTGGGATCTGCTGCGTTCGACCAACTCATCCAATATTTTACCGATGCTGACGGTGGGAATGACCAACTTCAGCCTGGTAAAATATCTGGTCAGCCAGGTACTGCAAAACGAAGATGACCGCTTCGACGCACTGCGAGAATACTACCCGCTGGCGATGAAAGAGGACTGGCGTCTGTGGCAGGCGGGTCAGCGTGTACAGATCATCAAACGTGAAGCCGGGAAGGGCGGCGTACTGCGCCTCGGCACCGAAGTGGTGAGCGATAAAGAAGGTACTATTGCTGCGCTTCTGGGCGCCTCGCCGGGGGCATCTACCGCGGCGCCGATTATGCTTGAGCTGATGGAGAAAGTGTTTACTGAACGCTTTGCTTCCGCAGCCTGGCAAGCGAAGCTGAAAGAGATCATCCCCTCTTTTGGTACGCAACTTAACGGCAATATTGAAGCTGCCGATGCAGAGCTGCGCTACACCAGCGAGATCCTTGGGTTGAAATGCGACGAGTCTCTGGTAGCAGATGCCACGCCACCGGTGCAGAAGCCAACGACCCAGCCGCACAACGATGGCGAAACGGTTGCGGATATCGCACTGTAATTGCCTTTCCGAAAAAATAAAACCGTAACGGATGCGTTGCGGTTTTTTTTACCTGTTAGTTGATGGATATCCGATATTTGGCAAGCCTGCACTTTTAGATACAATGAGTTACGGTAATGTGCGGCCTGTAACAGGGAAACAGGATGACGGAAAAAATAAAAAAGATGATCGGTAGCGCACTGAATAATTCCAGCGCGTATGAGGCTGCGCAGGCGCTTAGAACGGCCGCCGCTGCGATGCAAAAAGAAGGGCTCAATCCCAAAGCGTTTCTGGTCCGTAAGGAGGAGGCACAGCACGGTGCCGAGTTGGCAGCGCTCAGAGCGGAATATGCGGCGCTGCAACGTTCATTTGATGATGAGCGGCGCAGGGTTTTACATCTTGAAAATGCTTTAGCTGCCGCCAGAGGTAACCCTGCCGATTTGCGCGAAGCAAAAGAACTGGCAATCAAGTGGCACCGTACTTCACAGGAACAAGATGAAAAGTTGGGTATTCTGCGCGGCTGGATTAAAAAGCTGTTCGTATTCAGTATTGTCCTGGGCGTTGGCGGTTATGTTACGGGTGGTGCTGTGGCTAATCATTCGTCCTCTGATTATGTGGACTCACTGCGATCGCAGATGAACACGAAAGATAAGCAGATCGGAGCCCTGCAAAACCAGTTACAGACGGCATCTGTAAAGCCCGGCAATAAGCGTAAAGCGGAATTGCTGCCAAAGTCTGCCACTTCGCGAAATGGGGTCTACACCTTAAAAGCAGATTGCATTAATGCCCGAGGTAACAAATTTAGCCCTGCATGGACGGTGAATACCAACACATATGAAGTGGATGAATCGACAAAAATGTTAGCGGATGGCTATTCACTCTCTTTGTCTGATAAAGCCATTCCGGCTAACGGACAGCGGTTTAAACTGAGTTATCCGGGCGGTAGCGTGATCAACTGTACCGTGGTCGATGCCAGGTAAGCGTGTTTGTCTGACGCCGCGTATTACCTTCAGTAAATTACAGGCATAAAAAAAACCAACCGCATGGGTTGGTTTTTTTGGAGAATTTTGGTCGGCACGAGAGGATTTGAACCTCCGACCCCTGACACCCCATGACAGTGCGCTACCAGGCTGCGCTACGTGCCGACATGTGGCGCTAATAGTACCCTTTTCGTTGCTGATTGCAAGCAGAGGGGCACCTGAGTGATTCATAATTAATCAATCAGTTAGCGATAAAACGTTTTTCATTCGTTAACACTTGCAGCAACAAACTGAGCTGCGGTTTTTGATCGCGGATCTTCTCACCCTGCGCATTCCAGGTATGGTAATTGCCGTTAGGACTCAGCACCAGCGTCATCTCCGGCGTGGTTATCGCCAGCGTGCCGCCGCCCGCCGCGGTGACCCAATTGTGGCGGCGCGGTACGTTAAACAGATCCTGCCCCTGTGACCAGGCGTTGGCTGGCGTGCTGACATGCAGCAGCCGCTGCATCAGCGTGGTCATCACATCTTTATGATCCGTCAGCGTATTGATACGCTGCGCCGGCGTTCCCGGCCAGTGGATGACCAGTGGAACGTGCAGCCGGCTGCGCGACCATTCGAAACTATCGTCCGCTTTGCTTTCTGGAACGCCATGGCCAGCGGTAATAATCACCACCGTATCGTCCAGCTTGCCCGTCGCGCGCAGCGCATCCAGCACGCGCCCGATTTGCGCATCGACATCTGCCGCCGCGCGGCTGTATTTACGCGCGAAGTTTGGCTGCGAACTGTCCAGAGACGCCGTGCCGTTCAGCGAAATCCACGAGAACCAGCGATTATCATCCTGCGCATAATGCTCCAGCCAGTTGATCCACTGCGAGGCGGTTTTCTCGTCACTCTGTGTTTGCGCGGCTGGCAATGAGAAATCGGAGAGCAGTGCCTGGCGGTAGAGCGGGCTGCTGAAGCCGTCCGAAGAGAACAAGCCAAGCTGGTAACCCTGCTGGTTAAAGGCAGTGATCAGCGCCGCCGGAATACGCGCCGACAGCACGCCGTCCATGTAACCCGGCGAGATGCCGTAGAACAGGCCGAAATAGCCATTGTCAGCAGTGTTGCCGGAACTCATATGCTGCGTAAAGTTGACGTTCTGCTGTGCAAAGCTGGCCAGTTGCGGCATCTGTTTTTCATAACGTGAATAGTTGAGGCCATCAACGGTAATCAGCAGTACATTCTGACCGGAACCCATATCAGCGTAGCGCAGATCGCTTAAGGGGTATTGTACGGAGACGGCTTCAGGGCTGCCTTGTTCCACCAGTCGGCGCTGATAATCCTGCGCATCCAGCAAACCGTGTTTTTCCAGAAAACGTCGCGCGGTCATAGGATAAGAGAGCGGCAGGTTAGCGCGCTGCATGGTAATCGGGCGATAGAAATTGGCGTCGGCCCAAATATACATCACATGCGTGGCAATAAAGGCGACGAAGAAAAAGGCGGCCAGCGGCTTGGCATAGTGGCGACGGCGCGTCAGGCTGCGCAGCTTCTGCCAGCTCCAGGTGGCGAATAACATCTCAATTAGCAAGATCACCGGCACGCTGATAAACATGAGCTGCCAGTCCCGCGCCATTTCGTTCTGGTCCGGGTTAATCACCAGTTCCCAGACAACAGGATTAAGATGCAGGTGGAAACGGGTAAATACTTCGCTGTCGATCAGCAGCAGCGTCATGCCCGCCGTCGCAAGGATGGCGGACAGCACGCGCATCAGGCGCTGCGACATTACAATAAACGTCAGCGGGAAGAGCACAAGCAAGTAGGTGGCGAACACCAGAAAGCTGAAATGCCCAACCACGCTGAGATAAGAATAGATACGCCCGGAGAGGGTAGTCGGCCAGTCGGCGACAAACAGATAACGGCTACCGAGAACGATGGACAACAAAATGTTGAACAACGCAAACCAGTGCCCCCAGCTTACCATCTGGGAGACTTTTTCACGGTAGCGCTGACGATTGGTCACCATAGACTGTCGATATTTCCCTTAATGCGCTTTGTCGTCGCCAATTGACGATTGTAAAGCCTGAGCGAACGATTTCGCGATCGCCTGACGTTGTGCAGGGGCGACGCTGGTGTTGATCAGGTTCGTCACCATATTGCCCAGCACCATCAGGGAGAGATCGGTCGGGGCTTTGTGTTTTTCCAGCACGTTTGCCAGCTCACTGAGCAGCTGTTCAACGTGTTCATCACTGTAGCGGGAGATTTGTGGCATAAATCGGAATCTGTTTACTCATGAAAGGGCAACATATTACCGTAGCAATCGCTTTTTTTCTGCTTTTTTATCAGCAGTTGCACAGTTGCGTTGGTGGTGGTTGAATACCGCCGTCTAAAAGGAGAGTTTATCATGAGTCTGGACATCAACCAGATTGCCCTGCACCAGCTTATCAAGCGCGATGAGCAAACCCTTGAACTGGTGCTGCGCGATTCTTTGCTGGAACCGACCGCACCTGTCGAAGAGATGATGGCGGAACTGCATCGGGTATACAGCGCCAAAAATAAAGCCTACGGTCTGTTTAACGAAGAGAGCGAACTGGCGCAGGCGCTGCGTCTTCAGCGTCAGGGCGAGGAAGAGTTCCTTGCTTTCAGCCGCGCGGCAACCGGGCGCTTACGTGATGAACTGGCGAAATATCCGTTTGCTGATGGCGGTATTGTGCTGTTTTGCCACTACCGCTACCTGGCGGTGGAGTATCTGCTGGTGGCGGTGCTGAACAACTTAAGCAGCATGCGCGTCAATGAAAATCTCGACATCAGCTCGACGCATTATCTCGATATTAATCATGCCGATATTGTGGCGCGCATTGATTTAACCGAGTGGGAAACTAATCCGGAATCAACCCGCTATCTGACCTTCCTGAAAGGGCGAGTAGGGCGCAAAGTCGCAGACTTCTTTATGGATTTCCTCGGCGCCAGCGAAGGGTTGAACGCGAAAGCGCAAAACCGCGGTCTGTTGCAGGCGGTAGACGACTTCACCGCGCAGGCCGAACTGGATAAATCAGAACGCCAGACCGTGCGCCAGCAGGTTTATACCTACTGCAATGAGCAGTTGCAGGCGGGCGAAGAGATTGAACTGGCATCGCTCTCTAAAGAGCTGGCGGGCGTCAGCGAAGTAAGCTTCGAAGAGTTTACCGCAGGCCAGGGCTACGAGCTGGAAGAGAGTTTCCCGGCGGATCGCAGTACCCTGCGACAGCTGACCAAATTTGCGGGCAGCGGCGGTGGTCTGACGATCAACTTTGATGCTTTGCTGCTGGGCGAACGTATTTTCTGGGATCCGGCTACGGATACGCTGACCATCAAAGGCACGCCGCCGAATCTGCGCGATCAACTGCAACGCCGATTCACGGGTGGGAAGTAATCCTCTGAAACCTGCTCATTTGGGCAGGTTTTCTTTTACGCACGACGTGAGCCGCCATATGACTCAGCGAGCCGCGTATCGACGTTGATAAGGCATAAAAAAACCCCGCCGGAGCGGGGTTTTCTTCAACTTGTCGGCGATTAAGCGCGAACGAAGTCGATGTGAGTCAGGCGTACTTTGAACGCGTGACGCTGTACAGCCTGAACTTTTACTTTTACTTCTTTGCCATCAACTGCAATGGTCAGAACGTCGCTGTAGAATTCAGCTTTCGCCTGCATGTTCCACAGTTTGTCGTGATCCAGTTCGATAGCGATCGGCGCTTCAGTTCCACCGTAGATGATTGCCGGGAACTTGTTCGCTGCGCGCAGGCGGCGGCTCGCACCCTTACCCTGCTCTTTACGTACTTCTGCGTTAATAGTAAACATTTAAATCTCTCTTAAATAAATCCTGTTACAGGCGACCCAGCAACAGGCAGATGATCGGCTTTGCGGATGCAAAAGCGGGCGGTATTCTATCCTCGAACGTTCGATACATCAATCAAAAGTACGTTTACCCGCGTAATTCATGCGCCCGCCGGAAGCGACCCTCATAATCAAACACCTTTTCCCGCACCTGCCAGTACTGCCCTTTCATGCGGGCGACCACAAAATCGGGATGACGCAACAGCGCCTGTTGCGCCACGATATCGGCGGCGACAATCCAGCGCAGTGGCACGCCGGGCGTGCGCGTATGCGGGCGGATAAACAGCTGGTCGAAAGCGGTTCGCTGGGCAGGTGTCTGCAGGCGGAAGCGCTCGCTGACATCGGCGCCATCTTCATCGTAATAGGTGATTTTTAGCCATTCGCCTTTCTCATCGGCACCGTGTTGCAACATCATGCCGCTACAGCGCAGCACCAGCGCATCTTTTAACTTCAGCGCTGCTTTCAGCATATCGTCCGGATCGACAAGCACGGTATCGCAGGCGCGGCAGCGGCGGGCCGCGATATCGTTTTCCGCATTGCACTGCGGGCAGTTTTTAAAGCGAAAACGGTAATCACACTGCTCGCGGTTGCCTTCATCATCTTCCAGCCAGCCCTGACAGCGGCGACCAAAGTGTTCAATCAGCGTGCCGTCGGCGGTGGTTTTTCCCCAGAAGGTATTGGCAAAGCCGCAGCCGGGGCAGAAAACCTGCACCGGGACGTTATCGCTTTTGCCTTTCGGCGCACCAATTTCCGGCGCATAGAGATCGTGAGGGTTCCCGGCATAATCAAGGATCAGACAGTCGGTTTTACCGGGTGCAAGTCGCAGGCCGCGTCCGACAATTTGCTGATACAGGCTGACGGATTCCGTTGGTCGTAAAATGGCAATTAAATCAACATGCGGCGCATCGAAACCGGTGGTCAGCACCGCCACGTTAACCAGGTAACGGAACTGCTGATTTTTGAATGCTTCAATCAGCGCATCGCGTTGCGGGTCTGGTGTTTCACCAGTGATGAGCGCCGCATCGTTTGCGGGTAACAGGCCGGTAATCTCCCGCGCATGCTCGACGGTCGCCGCAAAAATCATCACCCCTTTGCGCGTTTGCGCGAATTCAATAATCTGGCTGATGATATGCGGGGTAATGCGCTGCTGCTTTTTCAGTTCGCGGTTAAGATCGGTTTCGCTGAACAGCCCATTACTTTGCGCCTGTAAGCGGCTGAAATCGTACTGCACGACCGGCATATCCAGCCGTTCCGGCGGTGTTAAATAGCCGTGCTTGATCATATAACGCAGCGGCAGCTCATAAATGCAGTCGCGGAACAGCGCTTTTTCGTCGCCGCGCACCATGCCGTGATAGTGAAAGCGGTAAATCCAGCCTTTTCCCAGCCGAAAAGGCGTGGCGGTAAGGCCAAGCAAACGCACGTGAGGGTTCACTTCGCGCAAGTGGCTGAGGATTTGCTGGTACTGGCTGTCGTCATCGTCGCTGATACGATGACACTCGTCGACCACCAGCAGGGAAAACTCGCTCTGAAACTGCTCCAGGTTGCGCGCCACCGACTGTACGCTGCCGAACACCACTTTTCCGTGGCTCTGCTTACGCTTCAACCCGGCGGCGAAAATATCGGCTTCCAGCCCCAGCGCCACATATTTCGCATGATTCTGCGCCACCAGTTCTTTGACGTGTGCCAGCACCAGTACACGGCCACGAGCGAGCCGTGCCAGTTCAGCGATCACCAGGCTTTTTCCTGCGCCGGTAGGCAGCACAATCACGGCGGGTTCAGCATGTTTGCGAAAATGGGCGAGGGTGGCATCCACCGCTTCACGTTGATAAGGGCGTAGCGTAAAAGTCATGGTCTCGATGGGTTGCAGGGTGACACTGCACAGTATGCCACGAATCTTTCCTTTGAGCGGTTTGTGATGCTCGTTATACTGTCAGGGTACTCATTTCTTCTTGTGGGTGTTTTGCCCGCACCCAGCACCATACAGGCCAGAAAAATTCATGCGACTTGATAAGTTTATCGCTCAGCAGCTTAGCGTCAGCCGGGCGATTGCCGGGCGTGAAATCCGCGCCAGCCGTGTTACCGTCGATGGCGACATCGTCAGAGATACAGCCTTTAAACTGCAACCTGAGCACCAGGTTGAATACGAGGGCAACACCCTGGTTCAGCAGAATGGCCCGCGCTATTTTATGCTGCATAAACCGGAAGGTTACGTCTGTTCTACCGACGATCCGGATCATCCCACCGTGCTCTATTTTCTTGATGAACCGGTTGCCCACAAGCTGCATGCCGCGGGGCGTCTGGATATCGACACTACCGGGTTGGTGCTGATGACCGATGATGGTCAATGGTCGCACCGCATTACTTCGCCGCGCCATCACTGCGAAAAAACCTATCTGGTGACGCTCGAGTCTCCGGTCAGCGAAGATACCGCCGCGCAGTTTGCTCATGGCATCCAGTTGCATAACGAGAAAGATCTCACCAAACCCGCAGAGCTGGAAGTGATCACCCCGACGCAGGTGCGCCTGACCATCAGCGAAGGCCGCTATCATCAGGTGAAACGCATGTTTGCGGCTGTCGGTAACCATGTCGTCGCGCTGCACCGCGAGCGGATCGGCGCGATTGCGCTGGATGAGGATCTGGCTCCCGGCGAGTATCGGCCGCTGACAGAAGATGAAATCGCCAGCGTTGGCATGCCTTTTCGTTAATTTCAGGAGATCTTCGTGACCAGCAGGCCACACTCTTCACTGAGTATAGTGTTCATTCTTGGCCTGTTGGCCATGCTGATGCCGTTATCCATTGATATGTATCTGCCGGCACTGCCGGTGATCGCCGAGCAGTTTGGCGTCCCGGCGGGCAGCGCGCAGATGACCCTCAGCACCTATATTCTGGGGTTTGCGGTGGGGCAGTTGCTGTACGGGCCGATGGCCGACAGCATCGGGCGTAAGCCGGTTATTCTTGGCGGTACGCTGATCTTTGCCGCCGCGGCTGTCGCTTGCGCGCTGGCGCAGAGCATCGATCAACTGATCACCATGCGCTTTTTCCACGGTCTGGCGGCAGCGGCATCGAGCGTGGTGATCAACGCCCTGATGCGCGATATCTACCCGCGTGAGGAGTTCTCGCGCATGATGTCGTTTGTCATGCTGGTCACCACTATTGCGCCATTGCTGGCACCAATGGTCGGCGGCGCGGTGCTGGTCTGGTTTAGCTGGCATGCTATTTTCTGGATCCTGGCGATTGCCGCGCTGCTGGCGTCGGTGATGATTATGCTCTTTATCCCCGAAACGCTGCCCGTTGAGAAACGGCATAAGTTTCACCTGCGCACCACCATCGTCAACTTTGCTTCGCTGTTTCGCCACAAACGTGTGCTGAGCTATATGCTGGCGAGCGGCTTCAGCTTTGCCGGAATGTTCTCCTTTCTCAGCGCCGGGCCGTTCGTCTATATCCAAATCAACCACGTTTCACCGCAGAATTTTGGTTATTACTTTGCGCTGAATATTGTGTTCCTGTTTATCATGACGATTATCAACGGCCGTTTTGTGCGTCGTGTCGGCGCGCTGAACATGTTCCGTAGTGGGTTGTGGATCCAGTTCGCGATGGCTATGTGGATGGTAATGACAGCCTTGTTGGGTGTGGGCTTCTGGTCGCTGGTGCTCGGCGTGGCGGCATTTGTCGGCTGCGTATCGCTGGTGGCATCCAATGCGATGGCCGTAATTCTTGATGAATTCCCGCATATGGCAGGAACGGCCTCGTCGCTGGCGGGCACGTTCCGTTTCGGCATCGGCGCGATTGTCGGCGCGTTGTTGTCGATGGCGACCTTTAACACCGCCTGGCCAATGATCTGGTCGATCACCTTTTGTGCGACCAGCTCAATCCTCTTTTACCTCTACGCCAGCCGTTCAAAGAAACCTGCCTGAATCCTCACCAAAGGGAGCGTGAAAACGTTCCCTTTTTTGATGCATGTCAACCAGAAACGACATACATTCGCCCGCATTTGTTTATTTTATGTAAAATCAATTAGTGTAAAAAGTCACATCATTGTAGTGAAAAAGGTTGAGTTAGATCGCAGAAACGGGTACATATAGCGCGAAACACGGTCCGTTGCTTACCCATTAAAACCCAGATAAATGAGCAGCCAGCCCATACGCTGCGCGGGATGTGACCTTTTCTGCGTAGTTGACAAGATGAATTGTCAATATTGTGTTAATCTAGATGTGAAATATTTGTGAAGTGTAAGTGCTTCTGGGGAAAGAAAGTGAATACATTACAGCTCTCCATCATCCATCGTCTGCCCCAGTCTTATCGCTGGCTGGATGGTTTTGCAGGCGCAAAAGTTGAACCGATTCCGCAAAATGGTCAGTCTGCGGAAGACAGCCTTGTCGCCTTAAAACTGCTCAGTCCGGATGGTGATAATGCCTGGCCGGTGATGCACAAGCTCAGCCAGGCGTTGAGTGATATTGAAGTGGATTGTTCCGTTCTGGAGTGCGAAGGGGAGCCGTGCCTGTTCGTCAACTGCCAGGATGAGTTCGCCGCGACCTGCCGCCTGAAAAACTTTGGCGTTGCCATCGCCGAGCCATTCTCCCGCCAAAACCCGTTCTGAACGTCAGCGTAATGACAACAGCTGACGTGTATATGCCTGTTCCGGCGCGCTAAAAATACGCTGACATTCACCCTGCTCAACGACTTCACCCTGTTTCAGCACAATGACCTGATGACATAACGCGCGGATCACCTGCAAATCGTGGCTGATGAAGATATACGCCAGCCGGTGCGTTTGCTGTAAAGACTTAAGCAATGTAAGAATCTGCGCCTGCACGGTGCGATCCAGCGATGAGGTGGGTTCATCCAGAATGATCAGTTCCGGCTTCAGGATCAGCGCACGGGCAATCGCAATGCGCTGGCGCTGGCCGCCGGAAAACTCGCCGGGAAAACGCCGCCGTGTTTCGGGATCCAGGCCCACTTCCTGCATCACTTCAATCACCCGCTGCTCGCGGGCACTGCGCGTTAACGCGGGGTGATGCACCCGCAAGCCCTCTTCGATAATTTGCTGTGCGTTGAGACGAGGATTGAGCGCGGAATTGGGATCCTGAAACACCACCTGGATGCGATGACGCACCGGCAGCATCTGCTGACGATTCCAGAGATGCAACGGCTTCCCATCAAAAAAAATCGTGCCCTGCGAAGCCACCAGACGCAGCAGCGCAAGCCCGGTTGTGCTTTTACCGGACCCCGATTCGCCTACCAGCCCCAGCGTTTCACCCGCCCGTAGAGAAAAGTTGATATTACGCACCACCTGATTATGCGCGATCACACGCTTAAAAATCCCTTTATGCACCGGGAAGCTGACACCGAGATTTTGTACTTCCAGTAACGGCGGCGCATCGTCAGGGAGCGGAACGGGATCGCCTGATGGCTCGCTGTTGAGCAACCGCTGGGTGTAGGGATGCACTGGCGTGCTGAACAACGCCTGAGCGCTGTTTTGCTCGACGCAGCGACCGTTTTGCATCACAGCAACGTTGTCTGCCAGCTTGCGCACGATGCCTAAATCATGGGTGATAAATAGCAGCCCCATATTCAACTCATCGCGCAGTTCGCGCAGCAGTTTCAGAATTTGCGCCTGCACGGTAACATCCAGCGCGGTGGTGGGTTCGTCAGCAATCAGCAGCTCCGGGCGCGTCAACAGCGCCATGGCGATCATCACGCGCTGGCGTTCGCCGCCGGAAAATTGATGTGGGAAATCCCCTAAACGCTGGCGTGCGTTTCGTATTCCTACTCGATCCAGACAATCAAGGATCTCCGCGCGCGCGGCTTCACGACGCATTCCTCTGTGCAGCGATAACACCTCATAAAGCTGTTTTTCCAGCGTGTGTAGCGGGTTAAGCGACACCATGGGTTCCTGGAAAATCATGGCGATGGTGTTGCCGCGTACGCCGCGTAGCGTGCGTTCACTGGCATGCAGCAGCGACTCGCCGTGGAACAAAATTTCGCCAGCAGGATAAACCACCGGCGGCGAGGGCAGCAGGCGCAGGATCGACAGTGCACTGACGCTTTTGCCGGAACCGGATTCACCCACCAGCGCCAGCGTTTCACCGGCTTCGATACGCAAGGAGAGATCGCTGACGACGGTGCGTAACGTCTGCTGCTGACGAAAAGCAATAGAGAGGGAATCGATAGAGAGCAGGGGAGTGGCCATGATTACACCGCCTTATTCGGATCAAATGCGTCGCGCACCGCTTCGCCGATAAAAATCAGCAGCGAAAGTAGCAGGGCGGTGGAGACGAACGCGGCAATCCCCAGCCACGGCGCCTGTAAGTTATTTTTCCCCTGTAACAGCAACTCACCCAGCGACGGCGAGCCAAGCGGCAAACCAAAGCCGAGGAAATCCAGCGAAGTCAGCGTTCCCACTGAGCCGCAAAGTACGAACGGCAGCAGCGTCAGGGTGGCGACCATCGCATTAGGCAACATATGGCGCAGCATAATCGCGCGATCGCTAACCCCCAGCGCCTGAGCGGCACGGATATAGTCAAAGTTACGTGTGCGCAGGAATTCAGCGCGAACCACGCTGACCAGCGTCATCCAGCCGAACAGCACAGTGATACCCAACAGCCACCAGAAGCCTGGCTGGATCACGCTGGAGAGCAAAATAATTAAAAATAGCGTTGGCAGACCGGACCAGACTTCAATAAAACGTTGTCCAAGCAGGTCGATTTTACCGCCGTAATAGCCTTGTAATGCGCCAGCCATGATGCCAATCACACTGGTACAAAAGGTCAACATCAGGCCGAACAGCAGCGAAATTCGCGTACCGTAGAGGATCCGCGCCAGAACGTCGCCGCCATTTGCATCGGTGCCAAGCCAGTTCTGTGCTGAAGGCGGTGAGGGAAAGGGCGTAGCGGTGTCGTAGTTAATGCTGCGCGCGCCGAATCGCACCGGCGCCCACAACGCCCAGCCGTGCTCTTCAAGCTGCTTTTTCAGCCACGGATCCTGATAATCCGCTGCCGTGGCCAGCGGGCCGCCAAAATCGCTTTCACTGTAATTTTTAACCAGTGGGACATACCAGTGCCCTTCATAACGCACCAGCAGTGGTCGGTCATTCGCCACCAACTCGGCAAACAGGCTGAGAATAAAAATGGTTAAAAAGATCCATAGCGACCAGTAGCCGCGCCGGTTATGGCGAAAGCGCTCCCAGCGCATCTGGTTGACATAGCTAAGTTGAAACATCAGCGTCCCTCGAAATCGATTCGCGGATCCACCAGCGTATAAGTGATATCACTGAGGATATTCAGCAGCAGGCCGATCAGAGAGAAAATATAGAGTGTGCCAAACATAACCGGGTAATCCCGCGAGAGCGTGGCTTCATAGCCCAGCAGGCCAAGACCGTTAAGCGAAAAAATCACTTCAATCAATAGTGAACCGGTAAAAAACATGCTGATAAAGGTGGCAGGAAAACCGGCAATCACCAGCAGCATGGCGTTGCGGAACACATGTTTGCGCATGATATTGCGCTCGCTGACGCCTTTGGCGCGAGCAGTAACCACATACTGTTTGCGGATCTCATCCAGAAAGGAGTTCTTGGTCAGCATCGTCAGCGCGGCTAATCCGCCAATCACCGAAGCCAGTACCGGCAGAGTGATATGCCACAGGTAGTCGGTGATTTTTTGATACCAGGGCAGCGTGTCAAAATTTGTCGAGACCAGTCCGCGAAGCGGGAAAATATCGTAATAGCTGCCGCCGGAAAAAAAGATAATCAGCAGGATCGCGAACAGGAAAGAGGGGATTGAATAGCCAACGATAATGACCGCGCTGCTCCAGATGTCGAAACGACTGCCGTTGTAGACCGCTTTGCGAATGCCGAGCGGTATCGACACCAGATAGACGATAAGCATTGCCCACAGGCTAACAGAGATAGAAACCGGCAGGCTGTCTTTGATTAATTGCAGCACTGAGGCGCTGCGAAACAGGCTGTCACCGAAGTCGAAGCGTATATAATCCCACAGCATTTTGAAGTAGCGCTGGTATAGCGGCTTATCAAAACCATAGCGCTTTTTGATCTCTTCGATGACTTGCGGATCGAGGCCGCGCCCGCCGCGATAGTGGCTGTCGTTACTGAGAACATCGCCCACGCCGGTTCGCGCATGGGTTGCGCCCATACCGCCTGCGCCGCTACCGGGCAATGCGCTATGATCGCCAAACTCAATGGCGGCAATAGCCTGATCGACAGGGCCGCCGGGGGCAATCTGCACGATGAAAAAGTTAATGGTGATAATGGCCCAGAGAGTAGGAATTATCAGCAATAAGCGGCGAATGATATAGGTGCCCATCCGATCTCCTTAACGTCTGGCTGCGGGCAATTTTGCCGCTTTATTTACGTCATACCACCAGGTGTCAAAACCCAGTGAGTAGAGCGGGCGAACGCCAGGCATTGAGAATTTATCCCACCAGGCGATGCGATCGGCCGACATATACCACATTGGCAGCATGTAGTAATTCCAGGTCAGCACGCGATCCAGTGCGCGACCAAGCGGCAACAGTTTCTCCTTATTGCCCTGCCAGTGCGCGATCTGCGCGATCAGATTATCCACCGCCGGGTTTTTGACGCCGGGCGCGTTATATGAAGAGTCAATGTATTGCGAGCTCCAGGCAATCTGCAGATCCTCACTCGGCCACAATTGCGCCCGCCACAGGCGCGGCATCATATCGTAATCGCGGCTGCGCAGGCGGCTGGTGGCCTGCGAGTTATCAACCTGGCGCACCTCCATATCGATGCCCAGGCGTGCAAGGCTGTGCTGGAACGGGAGAACCCACAAGGTATCGCCGCCGGAAGGCAGCAGCAGCTCAAAGGTGAAAGGCTGGCCGGTTTGCGCATTCACTCGCCGCTGATTTTTCAGCACCCAGCCCGCTTCCGTCAGCAGTTTATCGGCTTTGAGCAGATTAGCCCTGTCATAACCGCTGCCATCGGATTTTGCCGGTGTGTAAACGGAAGTGAAAACTTCCGGCGGTACTTGTGATTTCAGCGGCGCCAGCAGGACTAATTCGTCCGCATCGGGATAAGCGCGCGCGGCGTATTCAGTGTTCTGGAAATAGCTGTTAGCGCGGCTGTAGGCGCCGTAAAACAGCGCCTTGTTCATCCATTCAAAATCAAAAGCCAGCGAGATGGCTTCGCGGACGCGGCGATCGCTGAAAATCGGCCGCTGAATATTAAACGCCAGCCAGCGAGTATCCTGCGCTGATGCGTTCGGTTGTTCATCTTTAACAATATAACCATGGCTGAAGTTGCTGCCGGTATAGCGCGTGGCCCAGTTTTTGGCATCACTTTCGCTGCGCATATCGAATGCGCCCGCCTTAAAGGCTTCGAACGCGACATTATCGTCGAGGTAGTAATCGTAACGGATCGCGTCGAAATTCCAGCGTCCGCGGTTAACCGGCAGATTCGCGCCCCAGTAGTCTTTGACCCGACTATAAGTAATGTACTGCCCCATGCGCCAGGCGCTGATGCGATAAGGACCGCTGCCCAGCGGAGGGCGCGAGAGTGGTTCATCCAGCCGGTGATCTTTCCAGAATTTTTCCGGCATTACTGGCAGCGTCAGCAGGCTAAGCATGCTCTCTTTACTCGGTTTCGCCAGCACAATGCGTACGGTCAACGGCGAAATCGCTTTCACCGTCGTTCCCTTGTAGACCAGGCGAAATTGCGGCACGCCTTCCGTCATAAATTTTTGAAAGGTAAAAGCCACATCGCTGGCGCGGATGGGCGAACCGTCGTGAAATGTTGCGCGGGGGTTCAGCGAAACCTCCATCCAGGAGAAATCGTCCGCATAGCGGGCCATTTCTGCGACCAGCGGGTAGTAACTGCCGGGTTCATCATCGGAGGTGGTAAACAGGGCATCGTACAGTGATTCAGTTCGGACTGCGGCGTTGCCCCGCATGGCAAAACGGTTGAAGTTATCGAAGGTGCCAATCACCGACAGCGTTGCATTACCGCCTTTCGGTGCGGCAGGATTCACGTAGTCAAAATGGGTAAAGTTGATGGCGTATTTAGGCTCGCCGATCACGGCAAATGAGTCGCTCTCTTTAATGGTCTGGGCCTGACAAGCCAGAGCGGCAAACGCCAGCACGAAAGCTGAAATACGCAAAAACTTCATTCGCTGTGTTCCTGTGAACGGCGGCGCAGCAGGCGCCTTAACCTCTAATCATTGAATAATAAGGGAGGCCCGGCAGGTTGTGAAATAATTCGCGCCTATAGCAGGGCGGAAAATGGCGGCGGCTGCCATTCGGTAAACTGTTGCAGCGTCATCGGACGGCTAAAATAGTAGCCCTGCATATAATGAACGCCATGTTCGCGCAGCCATCGGGCTTGCTCTGGCGTTTCAACACCTTCGGCGACGGTCAGCATATTCAGCTTTTTTGCCAGCGTCAGCACGGCATCAAGCACGGGCGACGTCACGGTTTCTGTGCCAATGGCATTGACGAAGCCACGGTCGATTTTCAGGTAGTCCAGCGTGAAACGTTCCAGATAAATCAGCGCGCTGTGGCCGGTGCCGAAATCATCAATAGCGGTTTCGTAGCCCTCTTCCCGAAGCTGCTCAAACCGCGCAGTCACTTCGTTAAAACGCAACATATCCCGCTCGGTGATCTCCAGTACGATACTGAAATGGTGGGCGGGGAGTGAACGTGATAGCTGGCGGATATCCTGCATAAAGGTTTCATCTTGCAGGTGACCTGGGGCAATGTTAATGCCCAGTTTTGCGCCTTCGGGCAGCAATGTCTTTAATCGCGGCGCATCGTGGGCGATTAAACGGAACAGATGCTGCGTTAACGGCACAATCAGTTGCTGGGCTTCAGCAAAATGAATAAATGCATCCGGCGGTATTTCACCTGCCGTTGGATGCTTCCAGCGCATCAGAACTTCAACGCCGGTGACCTGCAAATTTTTCGCTTCCACCACTGGCTGGTAAACAATATAGAACTGATCGCGCTTGATACCGGTCAGGATCTCGCGGCCAGGGGTGAGATTGTTTTGCAGGATATAGGCTGTCAGCAGGCCAAAAAGTATGCCAAAAGTGGCACCAAGCAGCACGGCGAATTGAATATCCTCTGATCGCCACTTTTCTGCATAGAGATAAAACGTGATTGGCGACCCTTCAATGTGCGTAGCTCGTATCGGCGGCGGGGTTATCGTACTCAGATCAACTAAACCGGGTGAAAAGGTAGAAACGGCACGATTGCCGATGCCCAGCGCCACGCCGGTCAGATCGGGGCGTTGCGAGGTATAGAGCATATAAGGTGTCAGATTGATATTCAGCGTGGCGAACACCCCGCGGTTCTCCCGGAGCGGGCTGCGAAACCAGACGGCGATGGCGGGTTTGTTCGGCATCATCGGTGTGCCGGGCAGTAACACCATATCCATGTTTTTCGTCAGGTCGATATCCGGTACCAGATCTTTCATTGCCATACTCATCTCGCCGGTGGCCGATGAGCAAAAGGCTCGTTGATCTTTTACCAGCAGAAACGCTCGCACGTTAATCGTGAATGCGGCTCTGGAGGTCAGCTCGCTGACGACGACATGACACTCATTCAGCGTGAACGGTTGCAGCGATTCTGCTGTTGTTCGTATTTCACGGAGATAGCCTGAGAGCCAGTGCTGGATATTGTTCACTAATGCGGTATAGCGATCTTCGCGTTTATGCTGCTCCAGCCCCAATTGCAGTCCACCGACAATCAATGCAGAGAGTACTCCCGCGATTAGGCTTATCAGTATAATTTTGCGATTCAGGGAAAAATAACGGCTGAACATAGTGTCAGGTCCATTCCAGGCGTTCAGAGATGCGGGAGCAACAGTTGCTGGACTATAACTTGAAAAGAAGGGGATGGCATACAACAGGCATAAAAAAACACCGCCGGAGCAGTGTTTTTAGACTTAATCGCCAGCTCAAGGGTAAACCGGCATTAAGCAATTAGCT
>CANUEX010010041.1:0-44329 GCA_948099535.1 Jatropha multifida
AGGTAAGAAATTGAAGAAAATGGAGGAGAAGGAGAGAAGAGAGAATGGCGTGGAGAACGGAGGAAGAAGAGAGTGAATAGTGTTGCTTAGTGAGTTGTCACTTTAAGTGGCAAAGTCAAACTTGTCTACTTGATTTTATGCCAAATGAATGGCTATGATCAAGTCCTTAGTATTCTCATCTAATAGCTCCAAATATTCATCAAATAATTCTCCTCTACTTATTATTTAAATTATTAAATTAACTCTATAAAAATATTTCCTCAATTATTCCTTAACATACTACACTAGAAAACACTATTCATTAAATGCCTTAATTCTCCAAAAATATTCATGAAATATTTTTTACCCACCTAAATCATACAAACATGCTCCAAAAATATTAAATAAAATATTAGACATACATAGTAATTTTTTTGGACCGAAATAATACCAAGTCCCGGACCGATGGTACTATTCACAGATCAGTAAATCAATATTACTGACACTGAAAAATGATATGAAAGAAAATGGACTGTTACACCTAAACTTTAGAAATTTGCTAAATTCCATATAAGAGAATGATTAATCAATGGAAAGTGATATAGAGGTATCAAAGATAAGACTAAAACTCACTATACCAGAGCAGGTCACCGACGGTGAGTTCTTTTTACTAGAAACCAGTTACCTTTCTCCCTTTATTCTTTATGTTTAGCGATTCAATCTAAAGAAAAGGAATTCGAGGATTAAGGACGAGAAGAGGACGCTATGAGGGTTATTTCTATGTCCCCAAGTGCTGATTTATGGCTGTTGTTTCGCCAAAAATGAAGGAGGAAAGGACTACGAAGAAGTGAGTGATCTCAGATCACCCAAAGAGGAAGGAGATGCCTTCTCTCTTTAATTCGATTCACTCCTCTTTCCTATTGTGTGCTACTCAGTTTGATTTAAAAGAATTCTCTAGATTTTTGTTTGTTTTTATCTAGTTTGGGATGATTTCCGGCCGGTTTAAGTTGACTTAGAATGGTTATTTGATGGGTCCTTCATGAGTTTCCTAGAAACACTTATAAGGCTTACTCAACCAAATAAATTATTATTTGGTCAATAAAATAACAAAAAGGAAATTCAGATATTTATTCAAAAATAATTCTAGATTTAACTTAAAAATCCGTATAAGAAAAATTTAAAAGATTTCTAAGTCTATAAGACTCGATAATGATGTTATGGACTTAGGTCCAATTACTAATTATGAGTCTTAATCTGCATTCTGTCCTCAAATAGAGTTTGAGATTCCAAAAATAAAATTTTTGATTTAATACAAATTAAAAATTTTTTGAAAATTAAGTTACGAGATGTTTCATATATGCGCTTACCACTAATATGTTAGTAAAAATATATTTTAAATAAGTTCAAATTTACTTATTTTTAAATTTTTCGATACCTCATTTATTTAATGTTTCATTAAATCAACATTTAAATAGTAAGAATAATAAAATTTTAAATGTAATTTTTGGAATATGTATTGCATATTGTTTGTACTCATTAACTTTTACTCCTTGATGTAATTTAATTTATATAAATAATATTTTATTAATTTATATATAACTTTCTATTAATTTTTTTGTTATAAATTATAATATTATAAACAATTTATAATTCTAAAAATATAACAGCATATTACAAAATAGAAAAAATATTTTATAAAATAATAAATCAAATAACTTGTTAAGAAAAGAACATATTTAAATTATAAAATATTATTATAATTTGGTAACTTCATTTTTGTGAAAATAAAATTATTTATCAATCAATTTAAATATAAGTAATTATAGGAACTAATTACAATCAATAAAATTACTTATCAACAAATTTAAATAAAATTTGAAAACTAAGTTTTTAAAGAATAAGTTACTTGTAGGAAATAATTGTAAGGAATCAAATTAATTATTTATTAAAAATAATAATTAAATCTATTATATTATTTACCATATTAATACGTATCTTTTTTATTAGCAATGATACAATTATTATTATTATTAAAGGGTTGAAAAGGAAAAGTTAAACTTACTAATCTGAGCACTAATTCCTAGCCAACAGGAGGCTTAACTTACAAAAATACCCTGACCTTTGCGACTTGTTACAATATCACTTTAAACTCACTTTCATCCTCGAACACCTCAAATTAAAACTTTTGTATTATTATCACCCTAATTTCAAATTTTGCTAGGGTTTTGAATAAAAAAAACTATTAAAATGGGTATCACAAAATCACTGTTAGGTTAACTTAACCGTTTCACTCTCTCGTTTCTCTCCTTTTCCTTCTTCTCCTTCTTATTCCTTCACAATAATCCAAAGATTTAAACTTTGATGATCTTGCGGGTTAAAGAATACAATAACATCAGCAAAATACCAATTTGCGATCTGTTCAAAAATGCCAACTTTACCATAATTTCACAATATCAAATAATCATTACAGTTTCAAGCTTAAATTATAAAAGACTTAATCCAAATCTAATCACAAAGTCTATATTGGAGTAAATAAATAGATTTGAAGAAAGAGAGAGCAAAAGGTAGGGTAAAGCATTGTGACAGAGTAAACGAAAGTAAAGGAGACTTCATGCAGATGCATATAGAACATTTTAGTAGGTAAACTAGAGTAAAAATTATAAAAAGAAAAAGACAAAAATTATAATAAAAAATTAAAACAAAAAAATGAAAGTGGGTATTGATTATTGATATAGAATATAATATTATTATATACCTACATCATAAACCAGACTAGTGTGAGGGATAGTGTTAATAAAGTCTCTAGAGGAAGAGGATTTACAAGTAACACTAATACCTTGTTTTAGAAGAGCCCAATAGCCACACTTGTTATTCTCCGCTAGTTTCTTTTTGGGTTGTGACTCCATCTTTCTAACATGGGTTGTCACTTATCACTATAATTGTATAGGATGTGATACAAAGGTGAGAAGAGTTTAGTCATGGTTGAGTAAGGAAAGAAAATAAAGTATTAAGAAAAAAGAAAGAGATAAAGAGGGGAGGGTAGAATAATTGCAAAGAGATGAGAAAGAAAAAGAGAGAGGAATTGAAAATGAAGGTAGCGCTAGCTTAGTGTTAATAAAGGAAAAGCAAGGGAAGATGCAATTAAAGATTTGGGCCACTGCGAAGTAAAAAGAAGGAGAAGGAAGAGGAGAGAAATAAGAGAGTGAAATGGTGTCAAAACGTAAACAAGAGAGTGAAACAGTGATCATTTTGACACCTTGATTTAAATTAACCCTATAGTGATTTCGTGGGACCCACTTAAATGATTTTTTATTTAAAACCCTAGAAAATTTTGAATATAAGGTGATAATAATATAAAATTGGAGAGCCCGAGCGACGAAGGTCAGTTTAGAGTTATATTATAACAAGTCGCAAAAGTCGAGGTATTTTTGTAGGTTAAGCCAGCCAATAGGCTACCCTATTATACCCACCCTAACTCAGATTGACAAAAAAATCCAAGACTAAGGACAAAAGCTACGAAAGCTTCTCTTAAGATAAGAGAAAGACACTGATAGCAGAAAAAAAAATGCAAAAAGACAACAAACCTAAACTTAGAAGCAAGACTTAAGAACTCAAACATCAATACAGCTTATATGATCACAACCATAATAAGAGCATCAAAATTAAATCCACAATAGGAACGCAGATGTAGTAATTACTTCTTTTTTTCACTAGACTGTGAGCAAAATAATTATCATTGATATAGACAAAAACAAACTAAACCTCCTTAAGTTGATCCACAATATAATCAAACCTATTAAATTTTTTCCACAATCTCCAAGATCTACTATGCTTTTGAAAAATCTAACATCAAGCATTTTTAGAATCAGATTCCTCAGTCAACGAACAAACCTTAAAATACAACCGCCAATAAAACCTAATGGCTGCAAAAATTGTGAGAATTCCAGCTTCATTATAGTCAAGAATCTCAACTATAAGAAAAAAAATGCATTTCATAGTTCCTAAACTATCTCTTAAGACACCACAACACCTGCAGGACCCAACTTTCCTAGAGATGATCCATCAGGATTGAACTTCATCCAACCAACTGCTAGATTAGTCCAAAAAGCCTCCTTAATATACACCAACAACTTCTTGCCAACTGCACAACTTGACTTACAAACTTTTATTGGAAAAGCATACTAATCACCCAAAATAAAGGACTGAATCTAATCTTTCGCTTTTAATAATTTGAAACTTCTAACTTTAATCAAATCCACCACCTCTTTCGTCCTGTTATTCTCACTATTGAAAATCATTTTATTTCTCAGCATCCATAACGACCACAAAGTGACACCAATTAATGAATTTCAAGAAAGAGAGCTACGGTCACACCCCAAAAATATAAAAATGTGATGGTCCTAGGGTCTAGGTAGGCTTAAGGACACTGAGTACTGCATAGAACCCACGTCTGAATCATTGATACTTCAGTGGGCTACTGACTTTTCACTTTCAGTTTACTAATCTCCCAGGATATTTTTTTTAAACACAATCTTAAGTAATCAAACTTGCTCTCATTCAATTCTTTTAATATTGAACTTTACATTCATGCTTAACTAATATCCTTTACAAATATCTATGGAGCAACTAGAGTTATCTATTCAATACATAAATTGCTCACAGATTGCAACACATATTTACATTGTTCTCTTACTTCTTGCTGAAATAAAGAAACTAAGAAGCTGTTGAAACTGGATCACTTCTACCTGAAACACAAACGCTTTAATGAGACGTCAACTTAATGAGAATATAGTGCCCCTTAAATGGCATAAACATTTAAGGATTTTTCATGGCTTACAAATCAATTAACATAATATAGTATATCATTAAGGCTCATTATATATTTACTTCATATAAACAAAATTTATAACAATCTAGTTTCTTATTATTGATATCATATCCATCATATAATAAATAATCACTTGGACGGTACTAAAGAAAACATATTACTATGTACATTTTAGTGCTATCTCTTCTCATACAAATATCTCATATAATTCAGATAATTCGACTAAATGATAATATTTCACAAAATCATAATTTTCACAAAACACTATTTTCACTTTGATCTATTAAAAAGATGACTGGAGTCGAGGTCGTCGGTGTCTAGGGAGTCGATCGCCACCTAGATTTTATCAGATGGTGACCGGATAGGTGATCGGAGATGAGATCGCACACTGCGATCGAGAGAATGAGAAGGTCACGTGAGAGGGAGAAGGAAGAGGTTTTTTTTATGGTTCGGTCTGATTCGAGCGTTAACTAATTGGATGATTCCGATTTGATTTAAAGAAAATCCTAGGTTTTTTGTGATTCTTAGAATGGTTTTGAGTTTGGTCTTTGATTTCTTTCTTGATTCATGTTTGGTTTGATTTTCTAAATCCTTTGATTTCTATTTTCTTTTATCCTCTTTCTTTTATTTCTTTTAGTTTAATAATTAAATTCCTTTAATTACTTTCATACCGTTATTTTAACTTAAATAAAATACTACTATACATTATAAATTTTGCATCTTAATAAATACACACTTTAGATAATAAATAATAGATAATATTAGTATTTATTAAAAATTCTTATTTTGGCAACTAATTACTAATGATAATATTGTCTTTTATTTTAATAATAAAATGCTATTAATTAATAATAAATACCAATTAATCAAACTTAAATATATAATAAATAGAGAAGTAATATCACATTAAATTATGAAAAAGCAGGTTAAAATTATTTTACGATTTCTCTCGGATTTTTCAGAAATTGGGGTGTTACAAATGAGTTATCATTTAGAGCAATTGGAGTTTGTCTCAGTGGGGATAGAGGTTATTCTGACCATTCTATTAAGGATTGAAGTATCCATCCATCACTTGAAATTTTAAGAATATGAGATAGAAGACTTTCATTTACCTTGATGATTTGATACTTAATATTGGATATCAAGGTATTAGTACTAGAATCATACTGAAGATTGGCATAAAACGATCTCACAAGGTTAGGATATACACAAACATTTTTAATCAGAAGACCATGCCAATTTTGAAAATCAAAGACATCAAATAATCCACTCTTTTTGCACATAAACTCATTCTCAATTATCTCCGGAATAAGGATAAACTGCTTTGATATCAATTCATACCTTTCCTTTGCTTTTCTACTTATGAAATAAGAATCAAGAACATATGAGTTAACACTTCTCAAAGAAGGGCAAGATTCAAGATGAGGGAAGATAGAATCCATTTGAAGAAACAAAGAGAATTTAAACTCAAAGAACTGTGAAGCTTAACAATGGAAATGTGTTTTTTCAAAAGCATATGTAAGGTGGAATATTTAAGTAGTTAAGAGTAAGCCATTAGACAAATCATTTCTTATTATGCATTAATTATTGTCATGTAAGGTTTGGAGTATTTTTGGGTAAAGTTTGACAACTTTGTATCGTAGCCATAATGTTTGAATATAAAAGATTTTATTGATATTTATGCTCTTATTATTATTCTTTTTTTTTGCACCACTTTTACATATAACATTCGCAATGAACAAGAATATTGGTTGATCAGACCAAAATTCATCTACATATATCTCAGGTTCTTAGCAGTTGTGAAACAAAATTATTAAAGTTTCCAAGCACTTATTCCTTCCTTTTCAGTTATGGAAACCTTACAAATCCACATATTTTTTTTTCAAATGTTTTCACAATGATTATATAAAGAAAGTAATCATACTTTTACATCTGGCCAGGATATAAAAGCAAATCATTTTTCCTCTATGCATGTTCAAGTCCTAACCAATCATCTTAATCATTGTATAGTTTATTAGGTTTGTACACAAATAACTTAGTATTCCTCTCGAAAATACAATACAATAATGATTTGCACTCATATTTCTAATCATATATCAGATGTCACATCCAAAAACCACCTGCTTTTTTTTAAAATTATTTACACATGATAAACATGTTTATACACTTATACAAGTGCACCTAATGCCTCATTAGTCCCCATGTGATCTTATCATAAAATCAATTAGCTTAATATGACACTCTCTAGAAAAATCAAATATTTGATGTTTTACCATAATCACTTACCTCAAAGTAATACCTTAAAATATCTCAATTTGACCATAGAATAAGAAATTTTTTATCAAATACATTTATTGCACATATCATATCCTTATCACAATCAACTATCTTTAGATCAATATCTTGCAAATCTCATTTGACTATGATACTTAAATTTTTTATCAATCACATATCCTAAAGTGATATCTTGTAAAATTCAAGTTGATCCTAGTATAAAGATTTTATCAATCATTCATATTATACAAATCATATCCTTATCTCCTGTTTACCTAATTAGCTTAACATTTAAAGGATGAATTTTCCATAATATGTAGGGTATTACTACAAATCCTTGCCAAAACTATAAATAGAAAATAATTTCTTAGCTATCATACAACTTAACGCGGATCTAAATAACAAAGGAGACATAACACAATAAGACAATCCTCTACGCTCCGTAGTTTTCTTATACACTTATGCTAATAGATGGATACTTTAATGTTTTTAATAACCTTCACTCTGATACCACCTCTGTCACACCCCAAAAAGGTTAATTGTAAATTTGGTGTTTAGACTTACTGAAATATTCTATTTTGTTGTCTCAACAAAAAATATTTGCAATCAAGTGTCCGAACCCATTAAAAATTTTCAATCAAGTATCGCCTGCTAATGTGGCTTGTTGGAATTACATCTAAGCATCGTGGATTTTGCGTTGGATAGATTGCTGACATGTTTTAAAATTATTGACGTGTCAGTGTGTGACGTGGCCATCTTAGTGGACATAAACCTAGATTTTACTAATATAACCCTTTCATTTTGATTTTTCTCTTATTCGTTTTCTCTCTTTCAATTAGGTTTATACATTGTCTTATCTCTTGCTTCTTCAATATAGCCTTATCAAGAATAAAAGCCATTGTCATTGGAGATGGAGATTGGAGTTTGGAGATGTCGAAAAACATATCCGAACTTCATGGACCGATTTGAACTTAGGAAGGAGATTCATGTCTTGTGAGATAAGAGTTGTAGGTTCTTTTAATTTCTTGTCCAGTGAAATTTTATTTGCACACGGAATATGAGATTGAGGAGGTATGTTTTGCAAGTGAGATAGAGTGCTGGCTGTGAGTTCTTTGAATGGGTCAACCTAGTCATTTGCAATAGGTCAAAGCAAATAATTCCTGGGTTGCTAAGAAAAATTAACACTCTGGAAGCACAATTGAAGAGGTGAGATAGAAGACGTTGTGGGTTTGGTTGATTATATCTATCATTCTAATCTTTTACAAATAGAATTATTTTGCCTTAGTGTTAGCTTTGGTTGAAATTTCTGAATTTTCATTACTCTTTAGGATTTGTGACAATGTTTAGTGTTTGTTTTCTATGTTGAGCACTGTAAGAATTGAAATGGAAGGTTAAGTTTATAGCCATGGATGGCAGCTGTTTCAAGAAATGCTTGAATAAAAATCCAATTAATTTTTATTTGTTTATGTTTTCTTAATTTGATGATATTTCTGGAAATATGATACTTATTATATATGAATTAAAATTGCACTATCTTATCATAAAGTTAAAGGAAGGTTAACATCAATGTAATCCAATCAAAGTTAAGATTTTTATTCATTCAACTCACAGTAAGTCACATGTAATATTGATCCAATTTTATAAAGATCAAATTATACAAATACTTCCATTAACATAATATCTTGACTGAAAATGTCAGTAATTTTAAGTAATTAAATTGATCCAAAAAGAAAATTGTTTGTACATCATTGTACCTAAATATTGATATATCAGTTTAAATATTGTGGGCATTGCCAAATTGACAAAAAGAATAATAGTAAACAACTGCTTAATAAAATGCTAAAATAATAGCACAGTATCTGCTTAACAAAATATCACCAAAATCATCATTTCCTAATGACAAGTCCTTCACTAAATTCCTAATTGAGTTGTCTTGTTGTTAATTCCTAAGTTCTTAAACCAACATCAATAACTTCTTATTCTCTAATAGTCCTTTCATTTCCTCTTCCCTTGCTTCTTTTGGTGACCCCAACTGGCTTTGAGCTTGCACCAACACCAAGCCTCCTCTTTTGTGCTTTTGCCTAAGGTTACAACTAGTGAAATATCTCTTCAATATACCATAAATACCATCTCATCAACATACAACAAATATCACCACAGATTGCTCAATCAAATACCACATTCCAAGTCCCTCAATATCATATTCTAAAACTGATATCAGAGTCAATTATCATAAATAAATAATCCTTTTAGTTATCTTAATATTATACTTAGTAGAGTTTATTAGTGCAAATACTTGTAACTAGTTTCCAGTGATGTAGTGGTTACCATATTTCTTAAAGCCTTCAATCTTCTCAAACATAAAACTTGGCTCAAGAGGATTCCTCTCTCTTTTCTTTCTAGTCATGTGCCTTTCACTTGAAGTTCCAGGCTATTTTATGGGGAAAAGAAGATGATTGACACAACAATAAGCGATTGATCATTATAAAGAAACACAATAAAGTATTAGTTTATAAGCAACTCACATTGATAGTCACATTGTCTCCTCCATCAGTGTATCCAGTGACTTTTTTGGCACTTGATATTTTCCTTGATTTGAAGTACTTCATCTCATTAAATCTATAGCTCTTTTTTGGTGCTTCAAGCTGGTAGGCTCCTACTAATTTAGGTTATTGGGTAGTTCTTTGGTGGCTGCCTCCTCTCAATTCAGGTTGTTGAATATCTTTTGGCTGACTGCTTCGTGTTTCTTGGGCTTGAGGCTATCGGGTAGGGATTGCATCACTGTTGTCTCCTCTTCTTCTCCTCACCTAATAATCAAGAGTTAACATAGATCACTGTTAATACATTAATGCAAAAAATGAAAAATTAATGACATTTAATACATTGCAACCTGATTCTTTAAGGGCCTTTGGTTTTTGTTATTGCAGTGACATTGGATTGGTCAGACATGCTATCAGTTAGCATTTTTGCTTGTACATTCACAGTTAAGGTAAGGATGAACACCATTTTCTGACCTCCAATTTCTTATGCACCATTACCTCTTTCTATGTACTTACAGGTTTTCATGTTATGTCCCTTTCGAAAGCAGAGCTAACATGTCATAATTCTGCCCCTCCTAAACAACTTGGTACTCCCACTTTTTAGTTCACCCTCCTCTCTTAATTATTCTTTGGCCTCCCTAGTTTTTTAATCATTTTTAAGTGCTAGTGGTCCTTCCTTCTTTGAGTTTTTCTAAAATTTGTTGTTGGTCATAGGGCTAAGCATATATGTATATGACTCTAAATACTTTGATTTCTTAAACCAGTCAGAAATGTAGTTGTAGGGATTATATCGTAGGTCATTGATTACACATATAGCATGACAACATGGTATAAAAGACAACTTTGAAATTTTACAAGGGTAGGTGTGGTTTTTCAGTCAACAACATAGGTATCTCCTTGATGCAACACTTCAGCCCCATTGGCCCCATTCCAGATCATGTGACAAAACCTATTGGCTTCTAGTTGAGTGTGAAATTTCCTTCTACTCCTAGTTTCATAATCACCTTTCTATTTTGTAGTTTGGTCTCTATTTTCATGCACTTTAGTCATCACAGTCCTTCTAATATCCTCTAACATGGATATTACATTCTTAGTCATAGCCTCAATAATTCTACTATTGAAAGCTTCACTTAAATTGTTATAAACAATATCATATTTTACCTCAGTGTTAAAGTAAGCCCTGCACTAGTGGCTGGGCTGAGTATGCAGAATATCTTCAAATCCTGACTTGGACATCTTTTTCAACTCATTCATATTGGCTTCAAAGCCATGCATGTTATATGCTTTAACACATGCCCAAAATTGCTAGTGGAGCTCACTGCCTCTATGTTTCTTCCTCCAATTTGCATAGAGGTGTCTAGCACAATACCTTTACTCACATAATGGAAGTTTCTCATAAATAGCATCCAATAATCCCTACAAACAATAAGCAAAAAAAAAAAGAAGAAGTGAAAGTTTCATTCATTAGCATATACCATAATTCAATCCAAATGAGTGAGAATTAAAGGAAAAATAAATGTAAATGAGCTCACCTTTTGTTAATCAGAAATAAAAGTCCTACCTTCACCATCACTTATTTTCAAGTCCCTCTATAGATGGTCTATAAACTAGTACCAAGTTGACTTGCACTCGACATTCACCATTGCCTATGCAATAGGGTACATCTAGTTATTACCATCCCTTTCCACTACTGTTAATATCTCACCCTTGATTGGCCCTTTGAGAAAACACCCATCTAGCCTAACCACTTTTTTACAACTTGCCAACAATCCTTTCTTCAAAGCTTTCAAACATATATACATCCTATCAAAGACTGACAGTCCATCTGGAATAGGCCTTTGCATAACTAAATACTACTACTCTCAAGATTTGATCTATCTATTTCACCTAAATAGTTCCATAGTTTTGCATATTCCTCCTTATAGTCTCCATTCAATCTTGCTATGTAAATCATTTTAGCTCTTCTCAGCTTTGAAATAGTCACTTCAACACTCACATTAGTCTTCACTTGTTTCTTAAAATCAAGCAATGTCATTTTTTCATATGCATTGATTTTGGGAAGGACATATTTTGCCATCCATTTGGTAGTACACCTCCTATTTTTGAAAGAGATGGAGTAAGTATGCTCATTTCTCACTATTTTCAAAACCAAATATTTCCTTACTTCTTTCATTGATGCATATACTAACCAAGGATGGTCTTTCTCCACATACTTTGCTTTAAATTATGTTGCAGTATTTCTTACAAACTTCACCTCTCTACTGCTCCCTTAAATTCTGCCCCATTTTTGAAAGTCATTCCCAGAGAAAAATGTACATTCTCAACTATTGAATCAAAGGCTTTATATTTGCCTTTTCTTCTGACTGCATGCTCTTGTTCACTCTTATCCCCATCACTGCTTTCTAAACTCACATAACCATCAAAATCTGCAATCTATTAAGCATTCATCATCTTCATTTGCATTTGCCTCTACATTTGGTTGGACACTAGCAACTAATGGATTAGGTGGTTTCTCAGACCCACTAGCCTTCTTTTTCTTTTTCTCTCTAAATTTTCTCATAGTCTCTCTTACTTCTTGCAACTGTTCATCATCTCCTAACATCCATTCACATTCATCCAACTCTTCCTCACCATCTTGTGCATTACCTTTATCAACATCATCTTATGGATTATCTTCATTGACATTCTCTTCTTCTACCTCTGCATGTATTTCCCTAACCCCAATATTTACATCTACACAAGCATCCTCATTACCACCCAAATCTAAATCTACTCTCTCTAAGTTAACCCCCCCCCCCCCCCCAAATTGAAGATCTAATCCTGCATTACCTCCCTCTCTTACTTCATTTAATGGTTCATTACCCTCTTCATTAACATTGGCCTTAACCTTATCTCTCTCTAAGTTAACCTCACCTTTCATGCCTCCTTCACTGCCTACACGCTGACCCTCGACCTATTTGTCAAGCTAAGAATCTGAGAATAGATAACATCACTTGAATTTCCCATTCTGTCCCTATATATTCAATGCTCAGTATAGAACTCTATTCTTTTCCCTATTTTGACCAACTCAAGCATATCTGCAATGGACCACTCCAAATAAGCCTAAACCCCCTCTCTAAAGTTGGCCCCAGCTATTTTAAAATGCATTTGGACTAGTGTTTTGATTCTGATCCTTTTCTGGATATTGTTAACAAAGCTTTTGATGGAGAATTTGCTAATATCAACCTCAACTTCCATGAAATCCCCACCTACATATTCCTTAGGGATAACTTTCTCATCATTCATGAAAATGCCCCCATAATACACATGAATTACAGATATTGCCATCTTATAGTATGAAAAAACAAAACCAAGTTGCATTACTTAATATTATATATTTTTTTGGAACTATTTGAAAGTCAAAAAGCAAAGAAAAAGCGCAAAAAATCTAATAAAAAATCACATGTTCACCTGCACTCAACTTTCTACTCCCTGATTCAGAATCTTAGTAATAAAATACTTCAATCCAAACAAATCCAAAGGGGTTTCTATTATTCACGCATAATAGACAGTAAATAATCACAGATCAAAGAAAAAAAATCAAATCTTTCTGTCTTCCATCCAATTTCAAAGAAAAACAATAATACTTAAAACCAAATAAATCACAACCCTAACGCAAATCTCATTTTTTATGCATAATATATACCAAATGACAAAAACCTACAACCTAAATGGACTATGTCATGCTTCAAATCAAACAAAATAGATAAAAAAAATAAAAGAAAAATATAATCAATCGTTTCTCATGAGTCTGAAACCTAACTTGTATTATAGAACTTGAAAACTTCAATCCTTAACAGTGCAATTATTCTTTCACAATGTATTATCCCTTTTCAGATTAAGGATTTGGAAGTTTGAAAGGGATTTGGAAGTTTAATTTGTCTATTGACCAAGAAAGAAGCAAATTTTTCTTTCTTCTCTCTACGTTTGAATTTCTTCGAAGAGAACAGTCGACTCTTCGATTTCCCATTCCTTTTCCCCAACGACAACTAATAAGGTCAAATTTGTAAGCCCCCCACTATTTATGACGTGTAAAAGTTATTAATCCAATGTGATTTTTCCACTTGGATCCTAATCAGCATATATTTAAAAGCTAGGTGGGCCCCATAATGTTTAGATGTAATTCCAGCAAGCCACGTCATTAGGCAACGCTTGATTGAAAATTTTTAATCAATTCGGACACTTGATTGCAAAATGTTTTCTCTTGAGACACCAAAATATAAGATTTCTATAAATTTAGACACCAAATTTATAATTAACCTCACCCTAAAAATGTGATGATCCTAGGGTTTAGGTAGGCTTAAGGCAAGAGTACTGTGTAGAACCCAAATCTGAATCAATCTTATTATAAATAAATTATTTACTTAATACTAAATACTTCATACTAGGGTGAGCTACTGACTTTTCACTTTCGGTTAACTAATCTCTCAGGATATTTTTTTTTGAAACACAATCTTAAGTAATCAAACTTGCTCTCATACAATTCTTTTGATATTGAACTTTACATTCATGCTCAACTAAAATCTTTTACAAAAATATACGGAGTAACTAGAGTTATCCATTCCATACATAAAGTACTCATCAATTCCAATACATATTTACATTGCTCTCTTGCTTCTTGCTAAAATGAAGAAACCAAGAAGTTGTTGAAACTGGATTACTTCTATCTGAAACACATATGCTTTGATGAGACGTCAACTTAGTGAGGATATAGTGCCCCTTGAAAGGTGTAAACATTTAAACATTTCATGGCTTACAAATCAATTAATACAATATAGTGTATTATTAAGGCTTATTACAGATTTACTTCATATAAACAAAATTTATAACAATCTAATTTCTTATTATTGATATCATATCAATCATATAATAAATAATCACTTAGTCAGTACTGAAAAAAATATATTACTATGCACATTTCAATGTTATCTCTTCTCATATAGATTTAGATAATCCAACTAAATGACAGTATTTCATAAAATCGCAATTTTCATAAAAACACTGTCTTCACTTTGGCAGCATTGAAGAAAACATATTGTTACGTACATTTCAGTACTATCACAAAATTTCATTATTTTTTGAAAATCTCTATTTTCATTTAGATAATACTGAAGAAAACATATTTGTATGTAAATTTCAACATTATCTTACTATTCACAATTTTTAGGACAATAACTTCTCCATTTAATTGCATTCACTTTCATCTATGTGTACATAGCCTAATGATATAGCCCTTCATTAGGGTAAGGGTCTATCATTTAGCCCAAACAAATAGCATAGCTCAATCAAAATCAAACACAATGATCAATAAAGTTCAAAGATTTACAATTTCATATTACAATTTCATTTCATAATTTCATATCACAATTTCAATAGGTTAAAATCAATGATAACGGGAATTGAACAAATCCTTTCAAACATTCTAATAACATAGATTAAAATTTCACACAATTTTAACATACACAAAGAAGGGGTTAAATACCATAACTCACCATGATAATGAGGGTTTGTTTTCCATTGAGTAATTAGACTTTCAAATCAACTTTCTTGGAAATCTTCAACTTATAATCAAATTTAAATATTTCATTTTAGTTCTTTGTTAATATTTAAACTCTTAATATTCTTATTCATAATTCACAATTACATTTTATATTTTAAGACAAGTCAATAATTAAATCTTTCATCAATTTATTTATCACTTTGTAATTTATATTTCTTTAGCACATATTTAAATTTATTTATTTACCTTAATAACTAGATGAAGTCATTAGATTTGCTTAAATCCATTTGTTAAAACCATTTAGCTAAATTTATTTTTCTTTTAGAAATCATATTTTAGTTTTTAAACCAATTTAGCAATTAACCGTTGGATTTCATTTAAAAATAAGAATTTATCTCATTCACTAAAAATAAATATATGTATTTACATATGCTTATTTATCTTACCAAATAAATATAATAAGATTTTACGATAAAAATACTTAAATTTCTTTACTTTGCTTATTCTCAAAATATCACTTGAATTTTCAAGTTCAAATATTTTATTAAATTCAATCAAATACAAGTCAAATTTTGCATTTACTTAACTAATTTATTCTTTCATCAATTTACTTCCTTATTTAATAATACAATTTGTTATTTTATATAATAAACTTATTTCTTCAATAAGCCTCTCATTTTCTATCAAAAATTCGGCAACATATTATTTATAATCTAATCTTTTCGAATTTCGCATATATCATAATAATCACACTGCCCATTCATCGGGCACTTCATAATAATTTTCCATTTGCCATTACAGTATTTCACACATTACCAATATCAATATTTATTCTATTTTTTGTTAACTCATTAATAAACTTAAATTGTTTAAATTTTATATCCTTATAATTACAAATTCTTGTTATCTTTAATTTTCTAATTTCATTGATAATTATCGTACTATCAATTCCACATGATTAACTTAAACTTTTTAATTAAAACTAATTTAATCCATTAACAATAATTCACAACTTCACAATTTATATTGAAGTTAACAAGCCAAAATCTTAAATTATTGGGATCATGATTTGGAGTTTAAATTCAGGTTCATGTGAAGAGACAATCATTCTGTCCACCGAGGTCTCGCTGGAGACTAACTAGCTGATCACTGGAATGTCGCTGCCATCGACATGTACGATGGCCAAAAAATCGAGCCTCATCCAAATCAAGCGCTTTTTACATCTCTAGGCTCGAAACTCCATGGAGAGTTCAAATTCGGTGTTGATTTATGGAGCTATTGGCTTAAGTCGCCAAAAATAGCTTTGACAGTGTATCTACCCCCACCATCAATGGTTGCTATACAAACTTTAATGAAATCACAAATTACTGGACGGATTTTACTTGCAGCACTATGGAGAGTTGATTTATGCTTTCCTCATAGTATGGAGTCACCAGATTCAATGAGAATTGCCAGTAATCAACGAAAAGAGGCATCGGAGGAAGAAACCTCTGTTCGTGTTTTTGGAGGCCCAAACATAGCGAGAAGAGGTGGGAGTCAAAACCATCATCGAAAAGGGGGGTTGTTATTGCCTTATTTTCATTAATCGGTGGTCAAGAATAGGAAGGGGAGAGGAAGCAGAGTTGGCATCGTGGAGAGAGATTAAGCACAGAGAGAATGAGAGAGAGAGAGAGTTGGTCTTTCTTCCCTTTCATTTTCTTTTTTTTTTGACAAATTACAATCATTATTAATAAACACCAGTTAAACATATTTAACTGTTTTATAAATAAAGAAAATATCAAACTAAAATTTTTTTTACGAAAATTCCTTGGAGAAAGAAGGGAAAATCCGTTGAAACTCTCTCCCCGCAAAGAAAGCTCTGCGGGACCACCTACCACTAGTCTTCAGCCGGAAGGGTTTATTGCACAAAAATGCAGGGATGCAGGCTCCCATCCAGTGTTTTCAAAAATCTAGGTATTACGACTACCTTTTATTTTCATAATACTTTGCATTGCCAGCTCAAATTAATCAAAGAACTAGACGATTCCCAACTCGTATTCCACCATCTCAATACACCCTCCTAAACCTTTCTAGCAAAAGAAAGGACATGAACAGTAGACTCAATGTAACAACCCGCCAAAGCGATCCTAAGAGGTGGGTGGAGCAAAGCTTTGTCTAGCCTCTAGGATGATAGGTTAGCTATGGGTAGTGAAATGCAGGATACAAAAATGAATTGGACCATATATCGAAAAAGGGAAAACTAATCATCAGAGGCGCCTTTTGGTGGAATGGCTTAGAGAGTTGGAGGAGCTCAAGGGTAAGGCGTGCTTGCTTAACGAAAATCCTAGGATGGGTGACCTCTTGGAAAGTTCTCCATTTCACCTACGAGATAAAATCGTGTAGGTCTTGCCAATCCAGTATGGGATGAAATTGGCTTAATCCGAAGCGAACAATTCCTTTGGTGGTTAGAGTCGGGTGTGACAATTAGTATTAGAGCCAGACCCCTCTAGTAGATGTATGTTCAAGGATGAACCACGCGAAAGCTAGTGGGCCTATGATATCTCGACCCAGCAAAGCGATTCAAAGGGGTCGGGTAGAGCAAAGCTCCTGGCTAGCTTCTAGGATGGTAGGCTAGCTATGGTAGTGGAATGTTGGACACAAGAATGAATTGGATCATATATCAAAAAAGGAGAAACTAATCATCAGAGATACCTTTTGGTGGAATGACTTGGAGAATTGGAAAAACTCTAGGGTTAAGCGTGCTCACTTAAAGGAAATCCTAAGATGGGTGACATCTTGGAAAGTTTCTCATTTTACTTGCGAGACAAAATCGTGCGAGTCTTGTCAATCCAGTATGTGATGGAATTGACTTGATCCAAAAATGGACAATTCCTTCGATGGTTCGAGTCGGGTCTAACACTCAATCTCAGAAGCGCATATAGGACAATAATAGTCCTAAGGACTTGATAAAATAAGTTGGTTGAGAAGATAACTTATACATGGAATTCTATTAATCAAAGCTCTCTAAAGAAAAAAGGAGACTTTTACTGGAAAAATGGGTCACCACAACAATTTTAGATTATAATGAACACAATCCACCTGTAACTGAGCCTTTTCCAATAAGCATAACAAATTTTTAGTTGAGAATTTACCTTATTTATAAAAAGACCAAACTAATTTATCCTCATTAAAACACACAAATTCTCTAGTCTCTTGAAAATTTGATTCCAATACTCTTTCTCAAAGCTCCTTAATTTATGCAACCACTCTACCCTCCACACCAATTTCCTATTTTCAAAATATCCATACTCATATACCCTTGATATTTTATTTTTAGCTAATCTAAATAACTTAAGGAACAAAGAAGAAAGCAACACATCTTCAATCCATAAGTCCAATCAAAATTTAATCAAATACCCATCTCCTAAAATCCATCTAAAAACCCCTTTAAAAAAGAGCCTCAAAGAGGAAGAAACACCTACCTCCATAGTATTTTTCCATATAGGAGACAACTTTTTTTAAAGATCATTATCCATATCAACATTCAACATATGCTCATTATCATATTTTGATATTAGATTTTTCCTCCAAAAAATCACTCTCAACTTTTAGCTGTTAATAGTATGCCCTACAACTCATTTGTAATAGGGATATTCTACGAATTTGATAATTCATTATTTATGGCATTCTCTATTACTTAGTGATAAATAAATAATTGAAAAATCATACTCAAACAAGATTAAACTATAAATGAAATAAAAAAAATGAAAAATATATGTTGAGTGTCAACTAGGATTTTGGAACTTTGGTACAAACTTAGGTCGATTTTCTTACTACAATGAAATAAAAAAAATAAATAATGAAAATGAAATAAAATAAAATAAAACTTAGATCAAACTATAATGGAACAAAAATAAAAAATAAAAATCAAATCAAATCTAATGCAAGATCAAACAAATCAAACTCAAACAAAATTAAACTATAAACGAAATAAAAAAAAGGAAAACTAAAAATACCTGTTAGACTGGAAGTTCAGGAACTTAGTACAGACTTAGACTAGAAATTTGTCAAAGAAGAGAAGAATTGAAGAAAAGGAAAGTAAATTTTTTCTTTTTTTGGTACGTCTTTAGACATGTGATTTCATTTGAATGATGACGATTCTTTAATTTTTTTTTTTTATCCGTTAGATGGTGTTGGTGGCTTCAAGGTTGGGTAACTGATTATTTTTTGCACTTTAGTCTTTGGACTTTAGGAAATGGGTTATGGATAGTTACTGGTTAGCTTTTTAAATTTATTAATTTATATATTTTATTTAAATATAAAAGTAAATTTATAAAATTGCCTCTGCGGATCAAATACAGAGCGGATTAGCCTATATCCGTATCTGATCTGAAATTTGTAGTGGATTTTATTTGCAACCTCCATATCCAACCCACCAAGTAAATGGATCGAAGTTATTTGCTCCATTGGGATCGGATCGGAGTGGATATCCAACAAATTGGGTCATTTGATCATCCTTAGACTCAACCTCTTTGGTCGACAACAATCGTGAAGCTCTAATCCGGTCGCATTATAAGCACGAGGGAATAATAACTGAAACTCAGATTTTATCAATTAAGCTCGGTCCGTCTAACACATTATCAACCGTCAAGCCCGGTCCATTTGGCACACAAAGCTTGGCCCATCCGATAAAGCTACAAAATCAGTTTTCAAACCAAAGCCCGGTCCATCCGACACCCTCTAAGGCCACTCCTAGAGTGGCACCTTCAAAATTCTACCATCCTAATTGATGGTAGAACTTCAGGCGCCCTAATCCTCATACAATGAGGTATGAAAGGCATAGCTATGGATTTCAGCCTAGGTGGCAGGCCCCCGATCCAATTAACTAGTCGAGACTTAGGGGAATATATTGCACGACCTAAAATCCCTGATAAATGAGGCTAGAGTTGGGCTCCCCTCTAAATAACACACCTTTTCAATTATTAATTTTAATGTGTTATATTTCTGATATTGTCATGCATTATTAATATGTTCATACATCGATAAACTAACATTCATGCAAAACACAACTTTTGATTTCTTAATTAGACCCAAATTGTTGATTCATTTGAAAGAAGTCGAAAATCTAGTTTCTAAAGTCAATAATTCAAGGATAGTGTAATTTATCCATTGTGGCATACTAAAAGGAGTTAATCAAGAGGTTTTTACCTTATATTTTCCCTAAAAATAAAAACAAATGAAGGTGGCAACTCTAACACATCACACACAAACAAAATGCTCCAAAGAACTAACCTGACATCATTTAAGCATTAAACTGAGCTATAAAATTTATAAATTGTTAATCAAACCAACAAAAAAGGAACCATAAAAACGTCCTTCGAATTCTTGTGATGAACCAACCAATGGACCCGTCTGGAAATACTCCGTCCTTCAAATCTTTCCCATAGCACTTGGGTGAGGGCTCACAGCTGGCGACTATGCTGGGGATTTAAACATTTTTAAAACTAAAAAATGTAGTAAGAGGACTACCAGAGTAGGCTTTGAATCTCCGATTTCTATTTAATTGAGAAATCACCCCTACATACATTCCGATGCATCATTTAGGATCATTTCTCGTCATTAGGGTTAAGCAAACCAAGTTGCCATTATCACTTAGGGGCAATCTTCCTTAGAGCTGGCCCAGGTCGAGAAAATTGCTTACCCAACCTGCACACCTCTGTTCCTTATGGTAGGGTAAAGGGTTTGGCATACCAATCGTTCCATTTGATACGACATGGTCAAATGATGAGGGATATACCAACTCTAATGGATGGGACCCTTAAACCAATCCACCAAAAGCATGTAATGACCTTAGATCTAATTCCTAGGATTTTATGCATCCAACATCATGAAATCTTTTTTTGGCATAACATTCGCGCACTCATGCATTACATATTATAGACCAAGAAGTAACCTAAATACCAATCTAGCGGTCAACCTAACCACCAACCAATGGCCAATCAAAACACCATCCAATGGTCAACCAAAGCACCAATCCAGTGGTCAACCTAAGCACCAACCAGTGGTAAACCAAAGCACCAATATAGTGGTCAACCTAAGCACCAACCAGTGGTCAATCAAAGCACCAATCCAGTGGTCAATCTAAACACCAATCTAGTGGTATACCTATATACCATCCAGCGGTCAACCTAAGCACCAACCAGTGGCCAACCAAAACACCATCCAGTGGTCAACCAAAGCACCAATCTAGTGGTCAACTTAAACACCATCTGGTGGTCAACCTAAACACCAACTACTAGTGAACCTAAATATCAATCCAGTGGTCAATCTAAATACTATCTAGTGGTCAACCTAAACACCAACTACAGGTGAACCAAAATACCAATCTAGTGGTCAACCGTAAGCACCAACTAATGATCAAACCTAAACATCAATCAATAGTTAGCCCAAACTTTAATCCCTACTCGAGGAGATGTACCTGACTAAAATCTTCCATCTGCCTAAAGCCTTAAACCCGACCTGAGCACGACACTACTTACCAAAAGCCTTAAACCTGGCCTAAGCACCCAAACTAGGGGCGATACCTGATCAAGCCTTTAAATCATGGCTTGAGCATTGCTTTCCGCTACTTCCAAAAGCCTTAAATCCAATTTGAGCATTACACTACTTACCAAAAGCCTTAAACCTAACCTAAGGACCCAAATTGGGGGCAATGCCTGATCAAGCCTTCAAATCTTGGCTCGAACATTACTTTTCACTACTTACCAAAAGCCTTAAACCCTGACATAAGCACCTCAAATCCGCCTAAATCCTTAAACCCGACCTGAGCACTATATTACTTACCAAAAGCCTTAAACCTAACCTGAGCATTACATTACTCACCTAGAGCCTCAAACCCCGATCTCAGCACCTCAAACTTGCCAAAAGCCTTAAATTAGACCTAAGCGCTCATTACCCCTAAACTGGGTGTAATGCCTGATTCACACCCTCAAATCCTAGCTCGTAACTTGCTTCTTTCTTACCAAAAGCCTCAAACTCGACCTGAGCACTACATTACTCATCTAAAGCCTCAAAACCTGATCTAAGAACTTTAAATCATCAAAAGCCTAAAAGCCTGAATTGAGCATCTCAATTTATCTAAAGCCTAAAAACCTAACCTCAGCACTTCAAATCACTAAAAGCCTCAAATCCTGACTTGAGCACCTCAATTTACCTAAAGCCTTATGCCTGACTTGAGCACCTTCATTTACCAAAAGCCTTAAATCATACCTAAGCACCCATTACCCCTAAACTAGGGGCAATGCCCAAGTCATGCCCTCAAATCTTGGCTCGTGCATTACTTTTTTGTATCCAAAGCGTCAAACTTGAGCTGAGCGCCTTCATTTACCAAAAGCCTTAAGTTAGAACTAAGCACCCACTACCCCTAAATTGGGGGCGATTCTCGACTCATGCCCTCAAATCTTGGCTTGTGCATTGTTTCTTTCTATCTAAAGCCTCAAACTCTGACTTAAGTACCCCCTACGCACCAAACCTCAAACACTGACCTAAGTCACCAAACCTAAACAATACGTGTTTTAAATTTACACTAACAGCTGTATACTGATACCTCCTTTCTTTATTTTTTCTAAAGAGTAACAACAAAAATAATGGCTTTACCTACTGATCTCAAAGCTATGATAGAAGAAATGCTTAGAGATCAAAAAACTCGCTTCCGTAGTATGCTGATAGAGCAGAATAACTCCCTTCAAAATACTATCACTGCACAGTGAGAGACTATTTTAGGGGAAGTAAGAACTCCAATTAGTACCATTCATAATATTAATGCTTCTCTAAATCAAATTGGAGGGTTTAATGAACAACCTATTGCCCCACCCAAGGGCGACCAAATTGCCCGAGGGTCAATTCCTGAAATAGGGGCCACTTCTAGTGCTACCGCTACCTCAAGCCAAATAGGGAATGATTTTGCCTCTCCTGAGGTTAAGAAGATGATGTAAAAAATGGACTCATTCGAGAAGTTCCTCAAAAGCATTAAGAAATACGAGGATCTCATTGATGTGGGCTCTCTCCCACTCTTTTTAGAGGCCAAGTTGCCTTCCATGAACAAGTTTGATGGCACCACTTGCCTTAAGACTTATCTAAAGATGTATGTGGTTTTCCTCATTCCTCGGCATAAATAATGAGCTCTTTGCTCAATTGTTCCAACAATCTCTCACCGGTGCTGCTCTCCACTGGTTTGTCACCTTGGACAATACCAAGAAGAGGACTTGGGATGAGATCTATAATGCTTTCAACCAACAGAACCACTATAATGTGGAGGTTGACATTACCAGGAGGGACTTAGTGACTACTGAATAAGGGGCCTGAGAATCCTTCTCCTCATTCCTTACGAGGTGGAGAGGCAAAGCCACCCAAATGCTCAATTATCCTTCTAAGAAAGAATAGATTGACATCATAGTCAAGAATCTACTCCCATCCTATCAAAATCATTTGAGGACACAGTATCTCTAGGACTTTCGAGCCCCCATCGCTACTGCTACTAAGATTGAGGGCCTGATCCAGTCAAGCCAAATCAAACAGGATCAAGCTTCTTCCTCATGATACAAGAAGCCCCAAGCCACCTATCATGTAGTTCCTCCTCCACTACCAAGGCCAGTTGCTCAAGCAGACAGACGTAACTTCATGGATCTTGGGGTCCCTCTATCTTTCATCTTCCAAAAGGTTGTGGATGAAAAGATGATACGACCTTTAGAGCGTAAACATTTGCCTAACCCCATCCCAAAGCACATCAACCTAAACTCCTTCTACTCTTTCTATTAAGGACCTGGACACAAAATAGATGAGTGCAAGACTCTAAGGCATAAGATCCAAGACTTTGTGGAAAGTGAACAAATATTTCTTGTTAAACCCCAACTGAACATAAACACTAACCCTCTTTCCCATCACCAAAATAATATCCACATGATTCATCAAGAGCGAGATTTTGACTTGGTCTCTTTGGTCCACCCTATCCTGGACAACTCATGCTGCATCATAGACCTAAATGACATACTTAAGGAGATTAAGGCCATTACCTAGAGTGAGAGATAATACCCATCTCCTCTTCCAAAATCTCTACACAATCTAGCCACCCTAGCTAAAGACATGCCCAATTCTAGCTCTAGACCCCAACTTGAAAACTTAGTCTTTGAGGAGCTAAAGAAGACAGAGGCTAATCTCTCTATATGGGGGTTAATTCAGTCTTCTTTTGTACATCGCCAAGCTCTATTAAAAGCTATGAATCAGTGTAAGACTACTGTTGATATAGTCCTAGAGGCATTGGTGGCATCCATCACAAGAAATCCCTTAGCATTGGCTCTCTATTTCTCTGACCATGAGATCCCTGCTGAAGGGGATCACAATCATGCTTTGTACATCACTGTCTAAGCCAATGGTAAGAAAGTACATATGGTTCTAGTGGATAATGAGTCAGTTTGAATGTCTGCCCTCTAAAAGTGGTAATTGCTTGGGCCTAACTATTGAAGACTTTATGCCATCCGAATAGATAGTGGGGGCATGTGACAACACAAGGCGAGAAGTATTGGGTATGGCCGATCTATAAGTCACAATCGGGTTTGCAGTCATGACTATCCCCTTCCAGGTGGTGGATGTCTCGACTTGCTTTAATCTCCTTATTGGAAGGCCACAGATTCACAAGGCTAAAGTAGTAGCCTCCTCTCTACACCAAAAGCTGAAATTTCCTCATGGAAATGTAGTGGTAACAATCAAAGGGGACTTGGTAAGAAAATAAGAAATTCCTTCCTTAGCTCCACTCTTGGAAATTCAGGTAGAACCGACAGTCTACCCTCTATCCAGCTTCTTCTTTAATTCAGTTCAGTTTATTAAAGCAGAACAAGGTAAAGAAACATTGTCGATGGATTTTGACCCATAATAACCCATTAGTGGCTAACATGTTGAGAGCCATGTGCTATTTTCCACGGATGGAACTAGGTCGAAGCCAACAGGGTATGGCCTTCTTCAAAGAGTATTAGATTGTTAAACCTCCCTTCGATTTTGGATTCAAACCAACAGATGAAGATTAAGAAGAGGTAGAAGGTGCCAAACAGAAAGCAAGAACAAGAGGTGAAATAAGGGACATCTTATGCTCATATTTCAAAACCCTCAATGGTTATTTCATCAAAGAAGGAAAATCTAAGCCTTATAATTTCTTTTAAGAACCATGGTGTTGTCCTCTGACCAAAAGACTAATTCTTAGTTTTGAATTTCTCTTTAATGTCAAGCTTTCAGTAAAAGATCGTGAGCCTCTTTTCAAGCTCTAGATAGATTGGGAGGACAATATGGAGACATCCCTTTTTGACATGTGCATGATTACTGATCAAATGGAAGCAAACCCCACAAATCTCATCTAGCCTATACAAGCACCCTTCAGAACTAGTACTTGGAGGAGCGCGCAGAGACAGTCACCCTTCATCTATCTGAACCTGAGCCTAAGTCACAAGCAGAACTTGAGTCAAAGTATTATTCAGTGTCCTCTGAGTCTTTTAAGTCTTCTTTGTCTTCCCTTTCTAAGTTAGGAGGATCTTTTTATTGAACTTAATGTAAATGCCGACCATGGCACTTTTATTGCTAATGAAAACTTCAGTTTTCTTGTTACCCTTTCTCTATCTTGAGCGAGATTACTGGCAAAATAGAAAATGAAAATGGATAAGAAATAAAAATAACAAAAAAACATTAGCATAGAAAATAAACCAAAGCATACATTTATTGTTCATGAATATGATTGTAAACAGGAGTTGATAAAGCTCATCAAGCAGTATTCAAATTGCTTCGTGTGGACAGCCAGTGACATGACCAATATAGACCCTGACATTGCCATTCATTAGATCCCCACCTATGATCATATCAAAACTATGAAATAAAAACTCTAAAGGCAGACACCGAAGATCTCTCAGAATTAAAGAAGAAAAAGCTAGCTATTGGAAAATAACTTCATTGAAGCCATTGATTACTTGGCGTGGTTAGCCAATATAGTACTAGTTTTCAAGAAAGAAGGCAAGATCATAATTTCCATCGACTATCGGGATTTGAATAAAGCATGCCATAAGTATGACTTTCCTTTACCTCATATCGACCTGCTTCTTGATAAAATGGCAGGGTCTAGTATGATTTCAATCACAGACTTATATAAAGGGTATAACCAAATACTAGTCAGTCCACCAGATAATCCTAAGACTTCATTCGTTACAAAATGGGATACCTTTTGTTACAGGATGATGTCATTTGGCCTAAAGAATGCCAGTGCCATTTATCAAAGGATGGCCACCATAATCTTCCATGACTTGATGCACAAGAGCATAGAGGTATATGTTGATGACATGGTTGTTCACACCAGGGACAGGCCAAGCCATCTAAATGCTCTTGAGTAGTTCTTTTCCAAACTCCACCAGTATAACCTGAAGCTTAATCCTACTAAATGCATCTTTGGAGCTCCCTCTAGTATCTTCTTGGGCTACATGGTCTCTAAGAGAGGGATTGAGATTGATCCATCGAAATCTAAAGCCATCATTGTGATTCAACCTCCTAGGATAGAAAAGAGATTCGAGGGTTCTTAGGTCGCCTCCAATATATTAGTCAATTTGTTTCAGAGTTAGCAGACACATGTGTACCGATCTTCAAGAAATTGAGAAAGGATGCCACAAAAACTTGGGATGACTAGTGTCAGAAAGCCTTTGAACATATCAAAGCATACATACTCAACCCTCCCATTCTCCAACCTCCAAGGTCTGGAAAGCCACTCCTACTTTGCCAAATGTCCAAGGTTACTGTCAATGAGGTGGAATCTTCTCCTTTGTGATGCTTGTTAGAAAGGATTTAATTAAATTACTCTTTTATTAATTTTTTAAATAATTAATGTTTATTTAAATGATTAAAGATTGAATAAAAGCTACTTAATCTTTTAATTAATTGAATTTATGAAAAAAATTAAGTTAATAAAAATAATTGAAATTTTTTATTTAAAATAATAAATATTGCAAATTAAAATTGTGTTCATATCAATGAACCTAAACCAAATTCATAATTCTCAGAGGTGGTGAATGGCACTACTTGAGGTGCACAACATTAAGCAATGGGAATCCTTTGCCACCTAAGTATGGTCGTGTCATTAGGAGCATAACTCCACCAAAAGGGCCTTCTAATCCAATTGGAGCTCAGTGATCAATGGACAAGAAAAATGGCATTGTAGATCCAAAGGTTAATCATGAGAAGTTAATGGTAAAAGGAAGTTATGGTGTACAAAACCCTGCATAACCTATGGATCTTTTCAAACAAAAGCTCATGTTGAGCCGCTAGGTGCTTCATTTTCTCAAACAGCAATTGGTGGAATAGATATTTTCAGAGGATTCTGAATCTGAGTAGTCAAGAAGGAGGCATTGGATTTTTTCGAAGATATTTTCTTCAAGATGAAGCTCATTCAACTTTTTGAGACTCTACAATACTTGGCTTTATGTCCCTTTTTTCCACATTTGTAACATGTAACATCTTTGATCAAAATTAAGCAGAAAAAAGATTCAGAAATCCTTCAATTTCTTCTGTTGAGTCATCCTGCTATCCCCAACCAGAATTCTGAACAAGAATAAAACCCATTATTGCAGGAACCTTAGAACCTTCCTGAAGACTTCGTTTGTATTTTGAAATAAATAACTTCAAAGAAATATTTAATCAAGATAACATTGAGTTTTTAAGATAATTTTCAAGTTGACACTATTGCACTTTTTGATACTGAAGTAGACCTCAATTGCATTAAAGCAAGAATAGTGCCACAAAACTTTCTTGAAGCTACAAGTGATGGCCTTAGAACTACAAATAATGCTGCTCTGGGTGAGGAAAGTAGAGGCAGCAATAATGTTAGTGCTGGCTGAAGTACCCGTCTTTAGAGGTTCAGCAGAGGAAGGGGAACAATAGTAAATCTAGCTGTTAAAAGTGGAGGTGCAGAGGTTATCTTCAAGGACTGCGCTGGTTCATGTGATGGATCCAGATCTCCTTGTTTAAGATTTAAAAAAGAAAATTTGTTAGAGAGAGGAATTTTAGAGTCGAGAAGGAAATGAAAAGATCATGACTCCATAAAACAATAAATGTATAGGTCAATAAGGGCATGAAATGTGATTTGAAAATTATTCTTTCACATCTCTTCTGCTTTTTTCATAATTTTAACAAATTTTCATTTTAAATGGATGGAAAGACTAATATGTTAGATGGAACCATAGGTTAAGAATGTCATAACAATGGATGAGCTTATTAATTTGGTCAAAACTCAAGAACTAAATAGTAATTTTCCCTAAAATTAAAATCTTTAATAATACTCCCTTTGTTCTCTTTATATAGAGGAACATTCTAATTTGAGTGTTTTCTTTATATAGAGAATTTTACTCAAAATGGAAATTTTGGGAAGGATGCCAGATGAAAAAGACCAAGATGTCCTCATTTTAGCTCTGTAATCAGCGTGCAAATTGTGCTTTGAAATTTGCACGAGTAAAGTGGCAAACAAAAAAGAAAAGACATTTAATGCATTTAAGTTTTCAAAGTTTAGAAGGATGGTTATCTTTTAATGTGCATTTTGAACAGTGTGCTCATCTTTTGAATATGAGTACAAACATGAGCGAAAATGTAAATTATTCAAAATATGGACTCATAATTGGGTGGTTACACTATAATTTTGAATATTTCACCTTGTAAATATTTATATGAATTTCGTTAACTCCCAATTATTTAATGTAATTTTATAATGTAACTAAGCATGAATGAAAATTTCGTGCTCATATTCTAAATAAGTTTTATAAAGTGAAAAAAAAATGGTGATAATTGTGAATTAATTATACCTATTTGGATTCCCCTTAAATGAAAAACAGATTAGTTGTACCCTATTTCTACAGAGGCACTACTTACAAACCTCCTCTCAAATCTCCTAAAAACCCGTTCGTTTTTCATGCAATAGAGAATGAATTGTCATGGATGTCTTAGTGAGATTTTTGTTATTCTATATGCTAGGATTTGAACTCTTTTTCTTCTCCTGTTACAGGTAACTTTTATGCAAGAAATATTATTCTTTGGATGGTTCTTGGCATTTTGCCAAATTCTATAAATTGACTTTAAAGATATGCTAAATGTGGCCTTAGCTTTTTCATAACTATGCATACTTAGGTTACCTTGTTGCAAATCAAAAAAAAAAACATGGTGTTTACAGAATTCTTTACATGATATGATATATTTTTCTTTTTATTTCTTTTCTCATTGCCTGCAATAACATTTTCGGTATAACTCATTTCAGGAACCACCACAATCTTTTCTTCTAGATCAGGTAAGGAGTTTAAGTCTGGTAGATGGAAAGTTGTATGCATATCGTGAGAATGTGTGAGCGAATTTATTAGAACTTCATTGAGATCAAATGAAAATGGATAATTCATGATGTAAGAAATATTATTCCCCTCTTTTTATTGCCCTTAGTTTGGAAAGTTTATGAATGTAATTACATGTTCACATTCTGTTCTAAATTTATATAAGTGCATATTGTGAAAGTTAAGGAGACAGTGAGAGTATAAAAAATTTTGGCTCCACATTTTCGTCATATTTATGCGCATATAACTAAAATTGCTCAAGACTTTAGAAAATGAGAGAAATTCAAAATTTCAATCATGGGATTTTAATTTGGAAAAGTTTAAAATTGAAGAAATTAACTCTATTATCTCAGGATTCCCTCCAATTTCAACTTAAATCTCCTCTAATTTGGCTAAAATCCTATAATTAATGCTGCTTTGAAAGTCTACCCATATGAGTTGTCTATCTATCAAATAAAGAGAATATTTAATGTTATTTAAGGGGCAAAATAGGCATAATTTGAGAAAAATATTCAGTTTAACTACCATTTTAATCCTTGTGCAAATTCAATTATCTCTATATAAAGAGAATAGAGAGAGTATTATATTCTTATTATATTTAATATATATTATATATAGTATCAAGTATAATTTTTTTAATTTATTCAATAGAATTTAGACTTATATGGCACGTCAAACTTTATGAGAGACCTATTATGCCTTTAAATTATAATTTTTGATAATATTTTACCTTTCTCTATACTAGCAATAACAATTTGTTTGATATTTTTAGCATTTATATGCAAAATATTCACTTGATATGTGCTTAATATAATCATTGGAATAATAATTTTTACAATTTTCAATTATTGAATAAGTATTTAATCGATCTAATTTTATAAGTTTAAGTGTCAATAGAATAATTTTTGTAAATTAAAATACTTAATAAGTTACATAAAAATTGAGGATGTCACAATATTTTTACATAAAATATAGAAGTAAATATATATATCCAACGGTTTACAATAGTTACATCAGGCATTAGAAAGATAATGATATCACAAGCAAATAAAACAAGACACAAACAACCTTTTTGTAGAATATAATTGGAATAAGGCTCGATTTACCCTTGACCTTGGGTATAATATATAAAATACAGAGTGCCCAATTTTTATTCTGAAAAATAAATTATTTGATATAAATCGAATATGATTAAAAAGTAATTAAATATTTTATCTAAATTAAATAACATTAAAATAATAAATAATAAATATTTTTCTAACCAAATATCTCAACATAATCAAATCTTTTTCTAATTCTATTTTTTTAAATCAAATAAATTATTTTTAACTTAAATACTGTAAATTTTTTATAATTATCATTATATTTTTAAATAATTTTTTATTTTTCAATTTTAAATTTTTTACAGTAATTTTTATTAGTTAAAAAGGTTATTTAGCATGATCCTTAATTTGGTCCCTAAACTTATTTAGCATGATTAAAAAGATTAGATTTGACTTTTTGAGCAATTTAGCAATCGAACTTGTATAAAAGGATTAAAATGATCTAATTTCACTTTTTTGGCCAATTTAACTCTTGAATTTATTTTAATTTTTATAAATTAATTATTGATTTAATTTAACATTATTGACTTTTTCATCTTTTTTTGTCCTACACTAAAAACATTTAGATTAAATTTTTTCAACACTTACAAATATAAATTTAAAATTCATAAAAGTATAATTTTTATAATATAATAAATTTATAAACATGCATTATAACTTTAATTTATTTAACATGAAAATAATCTCATAAGCAATAATATAGTAGTAGAGATTAATTTTAAAATATTCAAATTAATACATTTATAAACTCAAAATTATCAAAGGTAAAAAATTTAATATATCATTTTTCTATATTTTATAATTAATTAATTTTTTAATAAATTAATTAACTCGATTCTAACTACAATTTTAATAAATCTCTATATAATGATTTTAACATTGTAAGTATAATAAAAAATTAGAAATTAAATTAATTTAAAATATTAAATATAATTTTTTAATCATTTTAAATAAATTCAGGGGTTGAATTAGCTTAAAAAATAAATTTTAATTTTTTTTAATCATTTTATACAATTAAATTAACCTAAAATATCAAATTTGACTCTTTTGATCCTATTAAATAAATTTAGGAATCAAATTAAATTTTATTTCTCGTAAAAATCAAAAGGAAAAATTTCTTAAAAATTGCTCATTTTGTTTTTTGGTGCAAGTTAAAAGGCAAATCGTAAAAAAATTAATTTTTTGAACAAATTCTAGGCTGTGCCAAGTTTAACGGGGGTGCATTCCAATATAATTTCATAAATCGAGGTGTTTGGCGGTTTTTTTTTTTTCATTTCCATCTTGTAATTTGTTCGGTTCCATTTGAAGAATGGTCCAAAAGGGACCAAATAAATCGAATGCTGACCTCTTTGCTTCTTTCTTTTCTGCCGTTGTCCTTGCTTTCTCCTCTCATCACCATAGCGAATGGCTGGGAAGCGAGAATCTACGGCCTCTTCTGGAGCAGGTTCCTCCAAGAAGCCAAAAGGGAATAATGCAGAAGATGAACCGTTTCCAGAGGAAGTGGATCAGGTGGATGAGGTGGGGGATAAGTTGGGTTCTGCCGTAGGGTCTCATCCGGAGGGAAAATTTACGGGGATAGAGGAGAATGGAAGTGGATCTGATGCAAAATCTCCTTCTGATGATAAATTGAGTAATAATGAGAGCGAGTATGGTGGAGATAGTGAGGAATTTAGACCTAGAGCTAGATTTATTGGCGACCCTTTTTCTGATGAAGAGGCCAGAAGACTATGGCCTCATCGATATGTGAAGAAGGTATTTTCTAACGAAAAAACACTTGTTTTTTCACTTTTGTCTTCCACCTTTCCTATGAGATTGTTGAAGTTTATATATATATATATATATATATATGTAACTTTTGATTGTTATATTGCCCTTTCACTTGCTATTTTGATCCATGTTATGGTTTATGGAGATATTTTTGTATGCATTGTTTGTTTATCGTCAAAGATTAGAAATCCTAAAACCAAAAGATTACAAGTTGTTTGTAACTTTATATACACAAATGTTGGAAATTTGCAATGACATTATTTTGGAAGTATGTATCTTTTCATGCTTTCTTCTTAAGATAATATAATGCAAATACTTTTCTTATAATTGTTATGTATTAATTGGTAATTGTCGTAACCTTTTCATATCGTGTTGAACACCAGAACACTATATTTTAGCTAATCGAATTAAATGCATCTTTGATGACCTCACTCTATGATCTTTCTGCTTTTTAAATGAAGCAAAATGCAAAATTAAACATTCATAAAGTAGTATAAGTTTTTATCCTATGTTTGAAGTTAGGAACTTCAAACTTTCTCAGTGATTTCTCCGATCATATCTAGCTAGTGACATTGCTCTTATCAAGCCTGGGTGCAATTTAAAGATCTTTTTGCTTTTTGAGGGAGAGTTTGACTAGTAGTTGCTTTTGTTGGTTGCTTGCTAGACTATATAGAAGTTATCTTTTTAAACAATTCCCATCAATTTAACTTCAAATTGTTTGAATCTTGTCCAAGTATCTTTAGAATCTTGGAAATGAATTTAATGCAGTATTCCTCAAGATTAAAACAAAAAATTTCAAGGATCTTGAAATTTTGACACCAAACCAATGTAGGGAAGCTATTTTGTTTCTATTACAGGTTTGTATAAAAATGCTAAAAATGGGTAGAGACCAAGATACACAACTTTGATGGTCTTTGAATGGCTGATATTTGCAATTACTTAAATAATTTTAAATTTGTTTGTAGTAAAAAGATGAGGGGAAAAGAGTGTAGATTGTGAATTCCTAGAAGCCCTTTGACATTACACCTGTGATTTAAGTATGCCACACCGTTCATGAAAGCATAAATGCTGTAATTTTCATAAACTAATAGTTCAATTACAAAACATATGAAGTGAGCATGTGTATTTAGAGATGCAGCAACTTTGATACTGTTAGACAATGAATTGCAAAACTAATTTGTGTCTCTAAAATTAAAAGGAAAGGTGTCATCAAAATAAAAATAGAATAACAATTTGTGAAGACATTAGAAATTATGAAATTGTCCATACCTTCTGAAAAATAAAATTCGACAGTTTTCTTGCTTAAGAACAGCAAATTAGCATATGGGTTTTATGTTAATAATATACGATGCAGTTAAGCAAACCAATTATAAAATCACATAAAAATTTTTATGCTCCCTTCTAGTTTCATTATCATTATTTGTCATTTTTATTTTGAACTGAATGCCGTTAATCTATTTTGAATGCAACTCTTGCTTTTCCAGACAAAAAAACAACTGACTACCGTAAAAGGTTCAAATTTGTAAGTATTTTAGCCATGTTCTATCTATTCAATTAATCTTTTGCTTTTTCTCTTTCCCTCTCTTTTATTTGTTATCTGTGCATATTTAAATATAACATTTTTGTTTCTTTTGTTTATGTTCAATTCTTATTTGGCATAGCAAGGATGATTCTAAAGATATCATTCTAGCTCAGTGCCATTACCAACAAGCAGAGGTTGATGGGCACATCTTCAATCTTTATGATGATGCTCATACCAGAGTGAGTTGCTTGTGTTCCTTTCTTTTCTTTCAAAATGCCATTCTTTTTCGTAATGAATTTCTTTAGATGAGTCCTTACTAAATCGATAGCATACCAGTTTTGGCAGTTTGGGTTGTATTGTTTAGAATTGAGTATTAATCTTATCTTATATGGCAAGGTGGGTGATTTGCCTAGTATAGAATTAGCATAATTTAGATAAACAAGCCTATTTATCAACATTGAAGCTTTTTTTTTTTTTGCTTTTTTTCAAGAAATAGTTAAATTGAATGGATGCTTTTTCTCCACTCTGTTATTAATCATTTTTGCCATTTTGATCCATGTTTTTAGTTTACCTTTTTCTTTTTCTTTCACTAGTTGAATGCATTTGCTCTTTTATTGCTTATCTGGGCTGAGGTTTATAGTGGACATGGCCAAGCCAATCCAATGCTCCTCCCTCATCAAAGGTGCCATGTAAACTATTTATTGACATGAATTATTTATGACTACAGTTGATTTATCCTTCTCTGTCTTAAACTTGATCACTAGGGCTGTAATTCTAATTTAGCTTTGTCCTTGGGTTTGTCGGTTGATACACAAGTATTTTGCATTGTGCATTCCTATGGCATGCTTGCTTGTTTGCATAGGAGGCCTTTATGATGTAATGGAGTCTAAAGAATAATATTTATTCATCCTTTTTTTTTTCCCTGCATTGAAATATCATTGTCAAGAAGTTGAATGGGAGTTATGAGATTCAAATATTATTCTCCTTCTTTCTGTTGTCCATTTTAACCTTTTTTTTTCAAATGACAGATTGTTCGCATGAGTTCTGTGGACAGTTAAGTTTTGTTGGTGCTTTTGTGTTTAGGCTGTAGTTGGGGTGGCCAGCCACATATGCAAGATTATGGAAATGTTTGAGGATATTGATGGTGCACTGCGCTTCACTGCCCAATGGTTCTACAGGCCTACAGAACTTGTAAGATATGGTCATGGCATTTCTTGAGGTTTACTCTTTTGACAATACTTATGTCATTATTGTTTTGTTTTTATCAGACAATCGTGCGTGCCTATAAGATGGACAAAAAGCGCATTTTCTTTTCAGAGATTTGTGATGACGAACTGCTGGATTGTCTCACTGAAAAGCTGGATATTGTTAAGTTGCCTGTGAATGTATGCTCGCTGTCCCTTGCTCTCATTTGTTTTATGCTTCTGCCACGTCGGTAATTGTTTAAGTTTGTCTACTAGGTGGATTTAGGGGCAAAGAAGGCAGCAATTCATTCTTGTGACTATTTCTATGATAGGCTCTACATTCCAGAGGAAATCTGGGATAAGTTGAATCATGACTGGCATCCAGATTACTTGGCCAAGTCATTGCGTTTCTCAAAAAATCACTGCAGCGAGATCAGTGGCGAAGGAACTGGTTCATCACACCCAACTGGAGACTCTATCTCCAATGAACAACACAAGAAACATATGGTAAGTGACTTTTTCTTTTGATTGAACTGCTTATGTTATGATTAAATAATTTGTTGTTTTGAATTTAACAGGTCGAATTGCCTGAAGATAACCTGCAGCCTGATAAACTGCACAAGCACACTCATATGGAGCATAATGACAAGCAGACCTTAATTGAGCAACGGTCTCAGAGTATTGCTGTAAGTTTTTTAGTTTTTTAGTATAACCTTAATCGTGCAACATTGTGCGGATTAACACTTATAAATAATTGATACAAATTAAATTTGATTGAAAATTATACATAAAATAATATGATGGAAAGATAATATTTGTCAATTACCTTTTTTTTTTTTTAATTCTTTGATTATGATAATAAAATTACTAATCCAATATATATATATATATATATATATATTTAAAAGTGATAAAAGAATTAAATATAAACTCACTTTCTTAGCTAAACTTAAAACAATAAATATAAAAATTGCTTTTACAAATTAAATAATTACTCAAACCATAAAATTATTTGAATAGAAAAGGAAATAAATTTCATAAATCATTAATCATAGGTGTTTTTTGCTCGAGGTATTAATTTTTATTGTCATTTGAAAATATTTTGAACATAAAAAAGAAAATAAGAATTTGTGTGATAAATTTATTAGATGTACTACTTGTACACATGGTACTTAGAAGAGAGTTAGGATTTAGAAAAAAAATTAGAGGATAATTAAATTATAAAATGACAGAATGTTATATCAATTTATAGTGTGATTATTAATTATTGAAAAAACTAATAGTGTTATATTATTATTACAAAAATTTATTATTTGGCTCATTAATTTTCGCAAATGACATAAAACAAAGAGTTTTTTATTAATGAAATAAATTTATTATATGGTTATTAACTATTCAATAAAAAGTGAAAAGTTTTATAATTTAATTAGGTGGTCTCTGGCGCTTTGCGTCGATATATAGTATACATTTTTTTATTTAAGACGTTAGACATGTTTGTTGATTAAAGTTTAGGAAATCAAATTTTTTTGCAGAAGTTATGTGCACTTAGTAAATTAAATAAATGATTGGATTGTATTATAATTGCATTCTTATTAATTTAAAATATAAGTTTTTTTTATCCCTATCATGATTTATGTAAAATAGTTAGAATATATAGATATTATTGGATTTTTAAATGTGAAGAATCTCTTATTCTTATACAGAGCTAAAAGAATTTAAATTATATATAAGAATAAAAGAAAAATTACATAGGACGTCAAAATAGAACCAAGCCTAAGTATAGGTTAGAAAATTGGATTATAAAGTCAATTGGACGTCAATCAAAGTTAATTTATTTTTGTTTGATTTTAAGTAGTTCATCTTTCGTTAAATTTTAGAACTTACAAAAAATGTACTCAAAATAATTAAATTTCTTCCAAGGAAACAATTCACTTTAAAATTCATGAGATTGAAAAGCAAAGCATAATTAAATAATAAATGAGAGAGAGAGAAAAGTAATTAGAAAAAAAAGAGAAATATTGAAAAATTTCTCAAGCAAGATAAATGGAAATGCTAAAATGTTTGAGTTTCACTTTTCAAAAGAAAGTGTCACATCAACACATTGCAGTACCTTTATGTTTTTCCTTTATATATATATTAGTCGTTTATCCGCACTCCGACCGCGGTTAATTATTTAAATGTAATTAACTTAAAAATATTAATTAAATAAAATAAAATAATTTATAATTTTCAAATTTATAATGATCTATATATCAATTAAAATATTGTAAACATATTTTAAAAATATATTCAAGATACAATCAAATAACAAATTGTAGAAAAATAAATAAAATTCTAAAAATTTTTAAAGAAAGGAAAAATAGAAAGATGAAAGGAGAGAACATCTAAAATTTTATTTTCATTATATTTTAGTTGAATGATTATTATTATCAAACATTTTATAATTAAATGTACTTAAAATCTCAAAAATATAATTGATTATTTGAAATTTTAAAAAATGATACACAATAAAAGAAGAATTCTTTAAATATTTTTATTCAATATTTTTATATAAATTTTAATTATAATAAAAATCTATATTTTTATTTATGTATTGTCTCATTACTGTAATTAATAATTCTTTACTGCTCACATGACGTTTAAGATTTAATATCATTAAATTAACATATTAATATACAATAAATAAATAAATAATATGTCAATTAAACTATTAAATATTTTAATGATATTTTTTGTTAATGTTTTAATAAAAAATCCAAATTAAATTGATTTATTTCCATAATACTTTAAATTTAAATTTGATATTTAAGAGAATGTTGATTAGGATTTAATTAATAGAATGTATTATAGTCATATTTAAACACTATAAGAGTTTGGGTTAAAAATAAATTCCTAAACAAAAATACAAATAGTTTTTATTCATCAAATAAATCGTTAAATATTGAATAATTTTTTGTTAACATTTTAATAAAAATCCAAATTAAATTGATTTATTTCCACAATACTTTAAATTTAAATTTGATGTTTAAAAGAGTATTAATTAGGATTTAATTAATAGAATGTATTAGAGTTGCGGAGATAAATTCATAAAAAATATAAATAATTTTTATTATTTAACTATCAAATATTAATAATTAATGATTGACATGCAACAAAAGTCATCTATAATTAGTTGTAAATTCAACTTCTTTGAATCTATCGCAATTCTGGCCATACTTAAAATTAAAGTTTGAATTGGGTGAACTTTGTATTTGAAATTAAAAAGAAAATATAATTGATTAGGTCAAATTAGATGAATTAAAATAACTGACTAAAGTAATTAATTGATTCATCTCATCAAGCTTAAAGGATTATATGGTTGATTTTGGAATACAATATTTTAATTTTGCTGAATAAAAATAATCATAATTAACAGTAAAAAAAAATCAAAGTAAAAAAAAAATATACCATAAATTCATGAAAGTAGCGAAAAAATAGACAAAAAGAGAATTTTCCGTGGATAGTTAGGCACCACCATATCTTGGTAAGTGCAACTTGAGTGTAACAACAAACTAATTATACCCACATTCCAAAAATTCTGAAATCTTACCTAGAAATTTCACAATTCAATCAAAGACTCAATCAAAGACGCAAAAATAATAATGGGAGGTCAATAAACAATTAATGGCCCAAGTGAGCTTATGATTTTTCCTTCTCCTTCTTCAAGAATTAGTGAGTTGATTCATGCTGGTAGAATCGGTGTGGCGTGGCAGAGAAGCTACAGTGTTTAATGAGCAGTAGTCCCTCCATCTGATATAAAAAAAATGTCAATAAACAATCCTTCAAAATTTCAAATTAAAGAAAACAAAACACATGCATAATAAACTTGAGTTGATTTAAAAATTCACAAACTATAGCTGCAAAAAAATGGTCTCAACGGTAGCAGTTTTAGTAATCCCAACTTCATAGCTCCTAACAATAAACTTCTCCTTATAGGAGAAACCATCCTGCGTCAAGTGCCCTATCTAAATTCGCAAACGCGAAGAATCGATAAAGAAACTATAATAAAAGAAAATATATGAGTAAATATGAAAACTAAAGAAACTAACCTCTGTTCATAGAGGCTGGTAGAAATATACAATAATATTATTCAATTCAATTATATATATAGCTAGATTTTAGGTTTAAAAATTTCAAAAATAACTTTTTAGTTGAATTAAATTAGATTTTAAAAAATAAGATTTTAGTTTAATAGATTAGATTTTAAATGTTATCAATTATCATTATTGTATATCAAGTATTAAATTTAAAGATGATTATGTTTGCCAATCAAAACACAAAAAATAAGAAAAAAAAACTCAAAATTTTCTAAAAAAAGAAAAATGAAATGCTGAACAAAGAGAACGTATGAAACTCTCTCTTTGTTATAGCTTTTATATATATATGTATATATATATATATATAATGATTTATAAGCTATTTCTAAGAGTATCTACAAAGCTTAGAATAATTAAAATCAAAATGTTCACAAAATTGACTTTTCCTATTTGGGAATCACAATCACATAAGAAACCCAATTACACAAGAATCTTTTGCTAAATCCAATTTAGAAGATTTGGGCCCAAAGCTTAGTATTTTTTTCCCCTCATCTAATAAGTTTGGTTTCTTGCAGGACTTTGAGGACGCCTATTCGGATTTCTTTTCTAATATTGACATCGCTCCTGCTGGTCCTTCAAAAGGCAAAGAAATCCAGATCGATCCCAAGGACGTGTTTATAAGCTATCCAGACCTCGATGCTGAAATTGCTTCTGCTGTTTTCACCAAACTCAACAATCTCCGAAGTCTTGCTGTGATGGGTCCAGATTTTGTTTCGGACAAGTACCTCAGTGTGCAATTCTATGAGGATATACAGTTTATCTATTCTCATGGTAGCAGCAAAGTTATCTCCGCTGAGAAAAAGCAAGCAATCTATTCTATGTTAGGCAACTTCCTGATGATTCAATGTGATTTTAAATCGGGCGCACACTTTTCATGGGCCCACCTGGGAAAGAAAGAATGTATAGAGCGAAATAAAAAGGTCCTTGTTGAAATGAAGGAAGATGGGCTTGCCAAAATAAAAGAAAAGAGTTCAATTTGTGTTGAAGTGAATCGTCTGGAAGCCGAACTTCGAGCAGTCAAGAAGAAAGAGGCTAAACTTTTGGCATATTTGGAGGAGGTAAAATCCCTTGCTCAAGCTATGAGGGAGAGGATAGGCGAGCTGCAACAAGAGGTTCTGGATGAGGAGCAGTTGGTTAATTTGAAGACACCCGATGGCTACCTTTCAAAAATTTCTTAGTGTGTTAACATTAGAGAACGGAAAATATCTAGCTTAAAGAGTCATGATTGTCATGTATTCATGTAGCGGCTGCTGGGACTTGCTATACATGGATTCTTACCCAAGGAAGTATGTGAGCCACTTGTCGAATTGAGCACATTTTTTAGAGACTTATGTTGCAAGTCTTTAAAATCCAATGACTTAGATCGGCTCTAGAGCACAATTGTATTGGCACTATGCAAGTTGGAGATGATATTTGTACTATCATTTTTTTATGTTATGGTGCATTTACCTAGTGAGGCAAAGATTTTAAGACCAGTGCAGTTTAGATGGATGTACCCTATAGAAAGACATTTGAAGACTTTCAAATTATCGGTCTGAAATAAAGCAAAATCATAGGGCTCCATAGCTGAAGCATTTATTGCTGATGAGTGCTTAACATTTTGTTCTAGATACCTTGAGGGTATTGACACCAAGTTCAATCAGCTTTCAAGAAATGATGATTATGGTAATTGCGATGAGAACATAAGTTCTTTTGCTATTTTTAGAGAATTTGCTCTTTATGCCTTGGATTAACTTGCTTCTCATAGTTTTGGACAATGAATGAAGATCTAAGAGGATTTAGTTTAGGTTTTAAATTGAAATAAAATTAGGATTTTGTTTCATAATGATTTAATTTGCAAAAAATGATTTGGGAATCGAAGTCCTTATGAAAATTAGAGCATTTTGATGTGTAGTTTGTGAAAATCTGACGACTTTGATTTTCTAGCCACCGTTATGGCAATTCTAGCGGAGGTGCCGGCGAAGCTCCAGCGAGACATTAAGAGGCAGAATGCTCTTCTAGATGTGGTGAACACAAACGTATAATTAGATTTTGCATTTGAAGGTTAGTGCTAATTCTATGCGTTAATTTTAAGAGTATGCTTAGCTAAACTAATTGGGATTTTTGACTGATTTATTTGTGATATTGATTGAATGAAGTTGTGAAACTTAGTGAATGGAATTTAATATATATATAATTTGTCATTGAAATGAGTAAGAAATTCTTATTTGAATTTAAAATAATTAGTAAGTATTATGATTTTTATGAGATGAGCAAATGGACATGGTATGAATTTTAATTATGAATTGATGTGAATAGAAATATGGATAAATGGAGGATGGAAAAAATTATTACTTTGGTTGCCCACGGATTGGGCTGTGTTATATTGCATTATTGTGAAATTTTCGAAAGTGAGAGTCAAATTTATAGGGAAAATGTTGTTGAAACTTTATAGACAAGTGAATTATGAATGACTATGGGAAAGTATACTATGATTATGAAATTAATTGAATTATATGAATTTTGATACTATAGTAGAATAATTTATGAAATAAAATATTCTTGTGAAGTTAATGTAAGGTTATGTAATTATGTACATATTATAAGAACTATGTATGTTATTATGTATAACATATGATTTATGAGTATGGAATTATAATGGTTAAGTTGAATTCTAAACCAAGCATTTATTATTGTTATTAACCATATTAAAAGGAAATAAGTTTTATAAAAAAGAGGATGTTGGCCACTTATATCTGTTGTTTGAATGATAGCTATGATTGAATGTTTTGAGAAGTATTTATAAAATGAAATATGCCAATGTGATTTTATTTAAATATTTTGACTGATTGGATATAAATATCATTATTAAATGATACATGATTTATATTTTATGATATTTGTAAGCAAAATAAGGAAAGAACAAGTTATATGTGAAATACTCTGAATAAGCAAAAATGATAAGTTTTTGGACTCTATTATACTCAGTGTGAATCTGTTGTATGATTTGATTTATTCTGTAAAATGAGCATACTCTGCTTCGATGTCATTCTGATATGATATAAGCTATGATCATATGCTAGGCTTTAGATGCCTTCTATTTGAGCGGACGCGCTTTATTTGTTTCTGTTTGGGCTCTGAATGCCCCTTTGATTCTATTTACATATAAGGCCTCTCTGATTCTGTTTCTGAAATCTGATTCTATTTTTGAAATCTTATCTGCTTTATTTTCTTCTAAGTATATCCGAGCCCCTTAAGAAAGATATGTCTTTAAGATAAAGAAATTAAATTAAGTTAATAAGTTTATGTTATGTGATTCTGGGTCATTATATAAGTTTTTAATAATAAGAATAAATGAATATAGTAATATATGAAATTTATGGTATGTTAATGTGGATGTTGGTTTTTAAATTAAATGATATGTTTAATTAAAAATATAGATTAAAAGTAAAGAATACATGATATGACATACATTGAGAAATATGATTATTATTGCTTTTAGTATAAATATTCCATAATTATGTAAGTTATTTCTATAATATATCTTTTCAGAATCTACATTTAAATTAATGTGCACTACTGAGTTTTATACTCAACGCGTGAAATTTCTCACGCGTAGATTGGAAAATGTGGATTGATATGATTCAGAACTCTAGTATCAGCATCAAAGGAAGAGGAGGATATGTCAGCTGACTTGAGCATGAAAGTACTATGTACTTGTGATATAAGAGATTTTAATATGAGAAATGTATGTTAAGTTAGATAGTATGTATATAATTAAAGTAAACTTGACAATTATTGTTTTAATTATATGATAAATTATCAATATGGATGTTTAATATTATGATTTAAGGTTTTATATGAAAATCTGAGTTTTATATCCCATTATTTGAAGGTGATATAGTTTGATGACAAATTGTGATTTTTATGAATTTCATAATTTATTTCCATCAAGTTTTGTTTATAGTTTATCAAATTACTTAATTGCTTTACATGTGGTGTTAATAATTAAGGTTTTACAATTTAAGTAAAAAGATTATTACTAAACATTTCTTTAATTTTTAAGTCTTCTGAAAATACATAAATTGTAAATTATACTATTTTCATGAATAAAACTGTTTACTAAATATATGCTTATGATGAAGAAAAATAAATTTTAAGTCTAAATGGATTTTTGAATATAACATCATTTTATTAAAACTATTTTCTTCATACAAATAAGTAATAATAAATTTATTAAGCAATCTTATGTCTTTGGACAGAATATGACACTCACTGTCTAATTATATTGGATCGGTTAGGGAGAGTTACATTAGATGTCAAAAATTAGGCCGCGGTATTTTGCTTCCATAATTGGGAAGAAGATTGAGAAAAAAAAGACTTCTTATTAATATTTTTTTTTGTAACTGTATATGTGAACTGGTCGGTAATCCGCTGTCACGACCCAAAACCGTGGGCCGGACCGGCACTAGGACCTTGGTAAGCTTAAGGCCCCCAAGGCCCGTAGTAAGCCTAATATCTGATTTCAGCACCATAGTTACATGAAAATATTCTACAAGTTGGCCCATTATATTTTTTTTAGTGATTCAAACTATCACAAAGCCTTATTTTATTCAACTCAATCATTCTCACAAAGTCTTACATACACTTAACATTATTATTATTACAATCATAAATCTTAACATAACTGCGGATTTTCTACTCCTGTATTACTACAAAGAATTCTAAATAATTCTATCTTATACATTTACATAATCCTTTAAATAACCTCAAAGAAAAGAAAACTAATGCTCCAAATATACTCAACTGAGTCACAATTTCCTGGAACAACATAAGGGATAAGGGGGGAAAGGGGTGAGTATAAAACTCAGTGAATAATAACATATAATACCAAACCCACACATTCACACAAATGATACTTAAGGCATTCTAAATGGACATTCTCCATTCACACAATGACAATCATATAACCCACAATCAACTGCAACCATATGCACATCAAGTGGTTGTTAGTCAGTGAAATCACCATAACAGGACCATGCTCTCCCCAAGCATGCTTTAATATCCATCATATCACATCGTGTGATTCCATGGTCCTGTGGCTTGTGC